>CACVCL010031066.1:0-37380 GCA_902729485.2 Mus minutoides
GTGCAGTGAAGGCCACTTTCCAGAAACCTCCATGAGCTCACTGGTACGTGCTCAACCACCTCGTGCTGACCATGGGGAGGGTCTCTTCTGCATTGCCTCTAACTCCAGGCCCTGGTCTGACACTTATTAACCACCTTTCCTCTGCACCCCAGGCTCTCCATCCCCAATATAAAGAATTCTGGAAACACAGACATTCTTTCTCCCATATATATATATATTTTTTTTCACCCCCCTCCCCTTGAGACAGTCCTGTTACATAACCCAAGCTGGCCTCCAACTCTTGATTCCCCAGCCTCAACCTCCAGAGGGCTGTGATAGCAGGTGTTTGTAACCACACCTGGCTGTAAGTCAATACTTTAGCTTTCAACTAAATACCAATAGGAATGCAACTGGGGGTGTGTGTGGGGGGGTCCTGGGTGTGTTTCAATTGGCATACTGCTTGCTTTGTTGGCACAAAGCACTGAATTCAATCCTCAGATAAAATGGGTGTGATATTGCACGCCTATAGTTCCAGCACCCAAGGGCCAGGGGCAGGAGGATTGATGGGATCAATCGTTCAAAGTGATCATCTGCTGTACCGCAAGTGAAAAGTAACCCAGGCTGCCTGAAGCTGGATGTATGAAAGATAAATAAACAAACCACAACAGTTTTACAAGACACAAGAGGCAAATGTTAAAATGCATATTGCAGGGGCTGGAGAGAGGGCTCAGTGCTTAAGAGCATGGGTTGTTTTTCCAGGGAACCAGGGTTCTTCCATCCCCACATCCATATCTAACAGCAGTTCCAGGATTACTGACACCCCCTTCTGGCCTTTGTGGGCACTTCATTCTTAGGACACACCAACATACAAGCAGGCAGAACACACACACACACACACACACACACACACACACACACACACACACACACAAAGGTAAGTAAATCTTTAAAAGCAAAATGGGGGGGTGGGGGGTGTATCTGCAAGGCATTCTATATTCCAACTCTGAGTTGGAAGACGTTGGTAGAAGAGACTTGTAAGACCCTTTGGGACTCTCCCTGTGCCCGCAAATTAAGGCAAACTAAACCCTTACCTTTTGGCGGCAGGAAAGACTAGCCTGCAAAGTGTGACTAGTTCTTGGGGTTCACTTCCTTCGTCTTTAATAGCTTATTATCTAAATCAGGAGCTAGTGTCTGCTTACGAAATTTGAGCCCAGATCTCAAACAAAAACACATTTTGCAATCTTTTGCCCAACCTCACCCACGTACAACAGTGTTCCTACAAAATTAAAACAACTGCACCACAAGTCACGTGTGCATTTTATTTGTGAGCATTTTATTTGATGCAACCGTCTTAGTACCAAGAATATTGTTTTTCCAGGTGTGATGGCAGGCCTATAGGTTTAGCCCTGCAGAGGTTGATACAAGAGGATTTCAAGGCTAGCTTGGGCTTATAAAGATCATGTCTCAAAAAGACAAAACAAACAAAACAGATTTAAAAAACTATAAAGAAAATTTAAGCTCACCAAAGTGGATGCATTTAAAGGAGTCCCCAAATGGCTATCCTTTAAAATAAAGTTTGCAGAGAATCATCTCTTTTTTTTGTTTGTTTGTTCTTTGTTTTTTGAGACAGGGTTTCTCTTTGGCTGTCCTGGAACTCACTCTGTAGACCAGGCTGGCCTCTAACTCAGAAATCCGCCTGCCTCTGCCTCCCAAGTGCTGGGATTAAAGGCATGCGCCACCATGTTTGGCTGAGAATCATCTCTCTTTGTCTTTAGTATTTTAAAACTATCTGCATGGGCTTTAGCATGATGGCTCAGTGGGAAAAGGTGCCTGCTGTCAAGGCTGATGACCTGGGTTTGATCCCTGGGACTCACGGGGTGGAAGAGAATGAGCTCCTACAAGTTATCCATTCACTTCCACACAAGCCATGACACCAGGTACAGACACGCTCACACAAATAAATGTTAAAATATATATATAAAAAAGTTGTTCTCCCTATCTGCCCAGTCAGTTTTGTCGACATTAAGTAGAACTTTCCAGTATATTGAACCAACCTAACTACTACAAAACTAAGGTCCCACTTCCCCAGTCAGTCACTCTGTGGGCAACCAGGCTAGAGAGGCACGGTTCAACCCCCCAAACTCCTTCCTGACATCCTGATGTTGGGGACTGGTCTAGTTAGGGATGGTTACAGAACGGAGCAGTATAGACTAGACGATCCCTATTTGCTGAATGAATCAGTGGGGCTCACTGTAATTTAATTTTTTTTTTTTTATTTTACTCAACTAAAGGTTAGAAGTAACCAAGCCCTGGGGTGTGGCGTTTTTATATCGGGGCAGTCAGTCACGCATATCGCAAAGGTTGTGGAAATTTTAACAATTGATAACCAGGAACTTCACACTAGCCAAGTTTCACAAATTCAATTCTAGTCAGATCTCTACAAAGTTCTGTTTTCAGCAGAATAGCTAGGGGAAAAGGCTATTTTCAGTGGTTTCTCAGACCACTGCCACCAGCGGCCGGATGCAAAGTACGAAAGAAACTTGGAAATTGAAGACCTCGGATTGGGTTTCTTTACCTAGAATTACAAAGCCAGCAAAAGCAAAACACCTACGACGTGACCAGTCGCCGGTGTCAGGGTCTTAGGAAGCGCAGGAGTGTTTTGGGGTGGACTGCGCCCGCTATCTTGGTTGCTCACAGCGTGGCTGGACCGGGAAGTGGTCCAGGGCCGGGATGCCGGCCTGCACCAGCATCCCGAGAGTGGCCGGCAGGCCTGCGCCTGCCCTTGTGCTGGTCAAGGTGAAAGTCCCGATAAGGGTGGCGGGCACCGGCCGCAGGCGGCTCACCTCGCACAACGGAGTCGGAGCTGAGGCCCATGGCGCGGACAGCAGGAAGGCCGTGGCAGGACCGCGCGAGCGAGCGCTGGGGACCGCGGAGACCTGGGCAAGACGCGACCTCGGGGCCCACTCACTGCCACTGCGCAGGCGCCGTGGCAAGCAGGGAGCGCGTGTGCCGGCGCGCCGGTAGAGTCGCGCATGCGCAGCTGGTCCAACCCGGGAGACCGGTGAGGATTTGACAACCGTGGGGCAGCCTTGGGCGCCAAGGCGGTGACTGCGTCTGCGCCGCCCGGCGAGAGCCTATCCAGGCCGGGTTTTACCGGCGGTCCAGTTGAGAGCGTTTCAGGTGACTCAGGACAAGTACCTGCAGGACAGTCGCCTGATGGCCTGCCGATCCTTTGACTTTTGGTAATAAGTAACACAAGGTGTGGCCAGCTCAGCTGTGGGTCCTGCAAATCTGTCCAGCTCCACTGTGGGTCCTGCAAAGACAGACTTTGCATTATGATATCAGTGCAGGCACACGTGCATCGATGGATCTGTGTCTGGAGCTTCCGCTAGCCACATTGGGCCTCCATCCCTTTAGCCTCCGACCCTGCCACTCATGTACCCAGAAAGTCCCTGAAAGACGAAAACAACTTGCTTCAGCTGGCGAAGCAGCTCAGCGGCTCTCTGCTTGCACAACGGTACGGTGTTTGCCCAACATGCGCAACGCTCTGCCTTCAATTCCCAGCATTGCCATGAATAAATAAACATAAGTAGATTGTCCACTTAGAAAAACGATTTAGAAGATTGCAGAGGCTTAGATGCCTAGGACCAGCCTCTGCATGGAGAGGGGTTCTGGGAGAAGGGGTGCCTGGGAGCGGCGAAAACAAACGACTTGGGTCCAAGCTGGCAGCCTTGGTTCTGCTAAGATGGCTTTCCAAATTCTCTCTCTCTCTCTCTCTCTCTCTCTCTCTCTCTCTCTGTGTGTGTGTGTGTGTGTGTGTGTGTGTGTGTGTGTGTTCTGCTCTGATCTAGACAGATTTTCTTTTCTTTTTCTTTTTTTTCGAGACAGAGTTTCTCTGTATAGCCCTGGCTGTCCTGGAACTCTGTAGACCAGGCTGGCCTGGAACTCAGAAATCCGAAATCCGCCTGCCTCTGCCTCCCAAGTGCTGGGATTAAAGGCGTGAACCACCACTCCCGGCTATATTTTCTTGCTATTTTACAAATTCTGATTGAAATAGCTTTCTCTGCTAGTAAAAATTCTAGAAGCTATCAGAAAAGCTGCTACAAAAAAAATTATTGGATCTTCCAACCAAGTCAGAAATTCTCTCAAGAAAATATTCTTAGAGCTGTTTTCACTCTCCTGAGATCTCCAGACAACTCTGCTCTCCCTAGAGGAAATTCTAAAGAGCCGTTACTGCTTTCTGCTAGCTTATCTCATGCAGACCAAAAGCCCTGTTTTTTGTTTGTTTGTTTGTTTTTTCGTGGCTGGGTTTCCCTGAATAGCCCAGGCAGTCCTGGAACTCACTTTATAGACCAGGCTGGCCTCAAACTCAGAAATCTGCCTTCCTTTGCCTCCCGAGTGCTGGGATTAAGGGCTTGAGCCCGGCTCTTTTTCTTTTTAAAATTTACATCTCAATTCAGTTATTTATTCCAGGTTCCCTTTGATTATCCTATGAATTAGCATCCTCTGACCCCACCCCTTTGATTCTTTGGAAACTGCAAGCACACATTTTCTTTTAACATTGCAAAAGAATTCCGAGATCTGCTTGCTCTGTGNTACTCATGCTGTCTCAGATTATCATGGAGTCATTAACATTAAGAGAGAGGACATTCCCTGAAGGGATGTGAAAATATGTACATTATTTATTACACAAAAAAGCCTTATGCCCACAGAAGACACTGAGCACTTCCCACGTTGGGCTCAGCAACATCTGGAGACTCACACCAGGGCCCTGTACCAAGAGCAGGAACCGTGTTACTCTGTTCCCACCAGAGTTTGGCACTTAAGAGATTCAGCCTGGGGCTGAAGAAATGGTTCAGCAGTTAGGGGCACACTGCCTGCTCTTCCAGAGATCATGAGTTTAATTCCCAGCAACCACATGGTGGCTCACAACCATCTGTAAAGGGATCCGATGCCCTCTTCTGGTGTCTGAAGACAGTGGCAGTGTACTGAGTACTCACAGACAAATCTTTAAAATAAATCCTTAAAAAAAGCATTATTAGCAGGGCGTGGTGGTGCACGCCTTTAATCCCAGCACTTGGGAGGCAGAGGCAGGCGGATTTCTGAGTTCGAGGCCAGCCTGGTCTACAGAGTGAGTTCCAGAACAGCCAGGGCTACACAGAGAAACCCTGTCTCGAAAAACCAAAAAAAAAAAAAAGCATTATTAAAAAAATTTTTTTTAAAGGAGATTAAGAGCCATATATCTTTTTCATAGGACCTAAGTTTGATTCCCTGCGTCCTCATCGGTGTGCCCACAATGCCCGTTACTCCAGTTCCAAGAAACCCCACTCGTTTGGCTTCCCTGAGCACAATTAACAATTTTAGAGAGAAAAATGAATTAAGATGACTGTCAATGTCTAACACATAAACTTGTCATGAGTACTTTGAGGTAGTGGTCGGGCAGGGTGCCAACTGGAAGGTGTGGGAAGAGACATCTTCAGTCAGGATGCTTTTGTCTCTTTGATCTGGAAGGGCAGGACATTGTGGGAGGTCTGCCCATAACCAGTCACCTCTCTGGGTTGCCCCGCTGCGGGTCTCCTAGGCCTAATGAGCTTTTCACATAGGGACTGCGGACGTCAGCTCGCACCCTGGAAGTTCTGAGGTGCTTGCTGGTGATGATGCAAGCAGTGGGCATAGGGAAAAGAGTCCCATCCTGCGGCTTCTGAGCATGCTCAGTGCGGGTCGGCAGAGGGCTGGGACTCTAGACCTGCTCAGTTTGGCGCTGGTCTACCTTCTTCTGGACGTGCTCTGTGGAAGGGCTGAACAGGTTTGGTCGGGTAGCTTCTGCGCATGATCAGTGTAGAGCTGGCCCCGATCCAGTAGGGTAGCCTCTGGGCATGCTCAGCACCGCTGGGCCGGATCCTGGAGAGTAGTTGTTGCGCATGCTCAGAGTGGTGCTCGCCCGGCCGGAGAGTGCAGGGGGCGGGCAGAGGCGGGGCCGCGGCGCCCTTATCCCGGGCGCGGGCGGCCGGGGTTCAGAGTGCGGGCCGCGGAGCGGGCAGCGCGGTCTCGGCATGGGTCCGCGCGCTGGGCTTGCGCGGGCGATGCCGCCCGGTCCTCCCTGACGCCTGACGCTTGACGCCAAGTGTCGCCGCCCCGATGGCCGCCGAGCCCCCAGCGCTGCGCCTGCGGCCGCCGGGAAGCACCGGAGACAGCCCGCCAGTGCCGCGCCTGCTCGGAGGCTGCGTGCCGCTGTCGCATCAGGTGGCTGGCCACATGTACGGCAAGGACAAAGTGGGTGAGTGCGGCCTCGGGTCCCCTTCCTCAGTCCTCTCTATGCACTGTCCCGGCAGTCCCCGGCCTCCGCCGTGTCCTGCTCCGGCAGTCCCCGGCCTCCGCTGTCCCCAGCCTCGGTGGTGTTGTGGATTTAGCCATCACCACCCCTATAGTCACTGGTCCCCACTCTCCCCACCCCGGCAGTCTCAGGCCTCCGGATCACTGTCTCAGCTGTCCCCAGCTCTTCTGTCCCCACCCTGGCGGTCCCTGGCCTCCCATCCCGGTCACAGCTGTCTACGACTCTTCTGGTCCCCACACGACAGTCCCCAGTCCCAGGTGTCCCGCAGCCTAGAGTCACCGGCTCCCGCTGTCCGGAGCGTCCCCTGTCCCCAGGGGTAGGAAGCCGGGCGCCCCCAGGAGCAGCCACTGGCTCCTAGTGGCGCGGAGAGGCGTGCCCCTTCGCCCCAGGGAAGGCGAGTGATGATTGGAGAAGGCGTTGTTAGTAAAAATAAGGAACTTGGTTTTCTTTTCTGGACCGGGAAGTAAATTCTCTGGAGCTCAAGCTCTGTTTATTACCAGGAATAGTAATTGCTAGAGGGACCCAAACGCTTGATGCTAACCCGTCGCTGGAGGGGAATAAAAAACAAACTGCTATGTTTTTAAACTTGCCTTGGCTCATCCAGGATCACTCCCTGTCCCTTGAGGAGGATTCTCCAGTGTCTTTGATTGCGCTGGGAGGCGTGGTTCGGCGGTGTAGATCCTTGCCTCCTGGGTAGGCTACACACTGGCTGTTCCCTAGAACAGTACACATATAAAATATGCATTCTTTCCTTATTCATCTTTATAGACCGTTCCCTGGCATTTGTCATGTGCTTTGTGAATTCAAGATTTGTAGAAACAGCACAGGGTCTACTCTAGGGCAGAGACTGTAATTCAGTCTGATACTCACAGCGTTTGGGCACGGTGGTCATATGAAGTGTAGGGTGAACTTGGGACTCTTGTGGATATCTGACCCGGAACAACCGTTAGAGACGGTATGTGTTTTGCTGATAAAGCGATTCAGGTTTAGGCTGGTAAGGCAATACATTTCTTTCTTTTCTTTCTTCAGTGGTATAGAGGATTGAGTCTAAGACTTTAGAGTAGGTAAGAGCATTAACACTGACCTACATTCCCGAGGGCTTCCTCTTTTTCTTTTAAGACAGGGCTCCCCAAGTCCCACTTGGAACTCACTCTAGCCTAGGCAGGCCTTGAACTTTGGATCCTCCTGAGTGGCTGAGGGTATAGGCATGAACCTGCATTTTAAGGCAAGCCTGGCAAAGCGTCACACTGACACACTGTCCCAGAACAAAACCAACACCCACCTTTTACTGTGCTTGTGGGAAGCACACAGACTGGAACTCAGCTGTGATCAGGAAATGTTGAAAGACTACATCAGAGTTAGGAAACTGCACACTTGAGGTTCTTGGCTAAGATATTTCCTCCTGTGCATCATATCTGGAGTCTGCTTGACGCGTAACAATGGGATTCCTCAAGTCTAAAGGGCTAAGAAGTCCATTGTTTCCCCGGAGGTCCTGGAGAAAACAGACCTGCAAAGAACAGACCCAAATCAAGATCATCTGTGATTGGCACCTGGGACTAGCTTACAATGCTAGCAACCTGTTTAGAGTCAACTGGTGAATAATTTCAGAGTGCCCTGATTGTGACTTTAAACCATATCCCAAACAAACAAGCCTGGAAAGACCTAATTTCTCATCCAAACTGCTTAGTTGAAAGAACGATTGAGATTCCAGAGAAAGTCGTCCCTAGTTTTACTATTAAGATCTTTTTTTGTTTGTTTGTTTTCAATTTCACTAGATTCTTTTTGACTGAGAGAAGGAGTTTTTCATGTGGTGCCCGCAGCCTGATGTTTGTTCCTCTGGATTCTCAGATATTTACACTGGGGATGGCACCAGTCATCTTCCTTGCTCATAAATAGATAGCAAGGTAGTTAGCCGTTCAAAGTTCAGCCGTTTTTATTATTGTCTTCCACTGTCACAGATAGGTCACCTTGCTTAGAGCCATGGTTCTCAGCCTTCCCAATGCTGCGACCCTTCAACCCGTGTGTTGTCGGAACCCCCAACCATAAAACTGCTTTCATCAGTACTTCATGACTGTAATTTTGCTACCATTATGACTCGTTATGTAAATATCCACATTTTCCTAGGTGACTCCTATGAAAGGGTCTTTCTGCCCCCAAATCGGTCATGACCCACAAGTTGAGAGCCACTGTTTAGATCCTACACAGGGGCCATCACCGCCTTAGTCCTCACTAAGCTGTGGAACACATCGTGGAGGTTGTATTTATTATCACGTTTAACTGCAGCTACACACTGTAACGGGGGTTTTCATTTTAGGATTGATCTTGTCTCAAGGACAGGAAAAGAAAAGGGTGCCACCCCTCACTGGTTGCCCTAGGGTTAATAACTGACACCTGCATTCTGAGTGCCCGTGGGCCATTGTTTTGGGTCACTTAACTATACACTATTGAGTGCCCGTGGGCCATTGTTTTGGGGCACTTAACTATACACTATGACAGCATTCTGAACCTTCACTCACTAAGACACTACAGTGAGTGGCACATAATTTTTTTTTTTTTTGACCTGGGCTGCATCTTGTAGTTAAACCATGTTCATTTATGTATAGATGTTCCTTGACGGGCGATGCGACAGTCACCCTCATCATACACACGGCTGCCTGGTGGCCTGGTGCCTCTCTGGGAGCGTCTCCTTTGCCCTGTTCAGTCTTTCGAACAGTTGTCTTCGACCAAGTGCTTGAATCAGAATTTGCTTATGTGTTCCTCTCAGGTGAGATGTGCTTGTGTCTGCTGTAGCAGAAGGTGCCTTAGGACATTCCTGGACGCCATAGCTCCTCTTGCACATCACACCACCAAACGCAACAGCTGTATCAGTTGAAATCCCTGGTGTTCTCAAATGTTTGTGTTCAATCTTTTCCCCCATTCTTGTATTTTATCACCTACCACTGGCTTCACTGAAAAGCCCCTTAACATTTTAAACAAGTGGCTCAAAGCAGGAATTTGTGCCTCGGCCAAATCCGGTATGCAGAAATGTGGTGGTCTGTGGGGAAGGTTTGAGCAGACACCAGTGGTAGGAAGTCACCAGTGGTAGGAAGCCTCACGCTACTTCCCGTCACTGGTCTGCTCGTTCTGTAGTAGAGAGCAGGGAAGAGATACGGGGACAGCAGATGGGAGGACGGGGCCGTGCTACTCCGTCTGTTCTCAGCTGCTCCCACATGACTTTTTTTTTTCCTCCTGAACTTTCTATAAGTAGGTTGCATGTGTCCTGCCATTTATATAGTGACACTTCTGTGTGGATTTCCTAAGAAAATCCGTACTTTCTCCTGTAGCCAGAGTGTATTTATGTCTTGTGGGGATTTAAGTGCTGCAGCTATGTAGTGATAATCTCAGCCTCATTTAGTCTTATTTAAATAATGTGGGTTTTTTTTTTCCCCATCCGTGTTCCTCAGGACAGTCCTCCATCCTTACCAGCAGCCCTCCGTTACTCATGCCTTCTATGCCTCAGCCTTTCTCTCCGGGGGTGGGGGTGGGGGTGTCGATGTTGTAGAATACACATTGTACAGTTTATGAAATGCTTTCCAGTCTGAGCTCGTGAAGGTTCATAGGATGAGATTCAGGGTGTACATTTCTGACTGGAACATGGTACTCATCTGGAGACCCACAGTAGCTGTCAGACCTTTATTAGTGGTTCATTTTGGGCATCTGGTTCAAGCGTGGTCTGACTTTTTTACTGTGCAGTTAGTATCTTGCCCCCAGAATGAGTAAGCTATCTGTAGGAGACACCTGAAGGTCCTGTGAGTATGTGGACCATCGTTGGACCTCACCACGAGATTTCAACTTAAATTGATGATTCTTGTCTGAAGCAGATGTTGGGAAATTATGACTTTCTCCTCAATTCTCTTTGTTAACTGCCGCTAGCAATCAGGTTTCTAATAAATCGCCCCTCTCTCTACCCCTGCGCGTATGCATCCTTACTTATAAACCATTTGAGACTCGTGTCCAACCGAACCGCAGAAATGGTTTTTCCTCTGTCAGTGGGACTTCCATTCTGTTCCAAGACACTGTAGAATAATGGCATTACCCCTCTCCAGCTGGAGAATTGGACTTTAGTGCAAGGAAACCTGGCTCCCTTTAGCGGCAAACGCTGTTTCTGTTTAACCTTTTACTTCAGTTCCTTGACTGAACTCAGGGCCGCAGAGTCACTCCGGAATCTAAGACCAGGGTGTGGGGGGACCAGGGTGTGGGGGGGACCAAGGTGTGGGGGGAACCAGGGTGTTGGGGTGTTGGTATTGGGGTGTCATTGCTGGCCCTTTGTAGGTGCAGCTGATGATGTGTAGATATTTTAGAAGTCACAACTGCACAGCTACAGTTTCATCCCAGCCTGAGACCTTCGTTCTGAACTTTGCCTTTCTCCTCTTCCCCATCGAGAATGCTGGCTTCCAGCATTCTCTGTGATGTATCATTTTTAGAATTTCTATACTAAAATTTCAACAGAAAACAAGCCTACGCTAAAGAGCTCAGGGTCAAGTCTGCTTTTATTTTACGATTCATTTAGTGTATTTACAGGTATGTGTACGTGTGCCTGTGTGAGTTTAGACCCGCCACATTTGGGCGGTGCCTAATGAAGCCAGAGGACATTAGTTCCCTGAAATTGGAGTTACAGGTGATTGCGAATCACCTTATGTAGGTGCTGGGAAACGAACCCGAGTACTGTGCGAAACAGTTAAATGCTTTAACCTTTAAATCATCTCTCTGACCTTAGGTTAGGCTTCCTATACAGAGAGAGATTATGAGATTAGAAACTATTCAGAAGGTTTTTTTTTGGATTACTTTTTTGTTACCCCCCCCCCCCTTTTATAGCAGTGTTTATTTAAATCTAGTTGGTTTTATTTGTTTCTGCTTAAACTTACTTTCCCCTTTCCCGTTTTGTTCCTAAGGTCAAGACTGTAGAAAGGGCAGGTGCAGTGATGCGCGCCTTTAAATCCCAGAGGCGGAAGCAGGCACATCTCTGTGAGTTGGAGGGCAGCCTGGTCTACAGAGCAAGTTCCAGGCCTAACCACTCTACCCCATTTCTCAGCAGTCTCTGTAGGGCACACATTCCAGTTTTTTCTTATGCATCCTTTCTGAGCTTCCTTAATAACATATCTTTTTTTCTCCTCTACCTGGCACAAAGGGTGGTAATACTGGAGATACCATTTCACAGGTGGCTTTAAAGCTCACACCATCACTTAAAAAAAAAAATCTTGTCTATGAGCACACACAGCTTTTCTTCCTAGCCCTCTGTGCCCAGGGCGTGTGTGGACCACAGATTATTCAGCACGTGTCTTGGGTCTGCCCTGTCTCACTGCTCAGTGCTGGCTGGTTGGCCTCAGGATAATTGAATAACCATCCTTTCTCTTTGAGGCTTGTCTTGATGTTTTCTGACCCTTTGTGACCCTTTGTAGATTTCCAGTCACTCTTGTTCTGTAAGAGACCCTAGGAAGTCTTGCCTGGAGGAGCTTCTGCGTGCCACCATTGCCCTTCTTCTCCTTCCCAGTGTCTGCCAGTGAGTGCCAGCGGCCATAAGGGAGCATTCAGACACAGGAGCCGCTTGGCTTCCTGAACTGTTTAATGCTACTCTAAATTGTTCTCACCTTTAGATACATCTTGGGGGTGGGGGTGGGGGTGGGGGAGACTTTCAAGTATATAAAACATAGCCAGAATGGTAGCAAACCAGCTATATCCAGTCACTAAGCTGGCCCGTGTGTGTGTGTGTGTGTGTGTGTGTGTGTGTGTGTGTGTGTGTGTACTTGTACTTGGTGGTTTGCAGAACTGTTTCAGAGTAAGTTCTGTCGTGACCTTTGGTTCTAATAATTGTGCATCTCCTAAAGATATGACCCCTTTTCCTGTTTACTTAGGATAAAACAATGAAATTTAGAATTTGGTGTTTGTCCGTTACCATCTTTGCAATGAGACCTGATGTCGAATATGGTTTAAATGTGGGGCTGACGCAGCAGCCGCGTTGTGAGACCTTCGAGTGACTGTTCCTTCTTCGAGCACCGAGTAGCCCATTCAGTTTTACGGGTGTTAGTGCTCTGTCATTCAGAGCAGGGTGTTGTTGTTATTGTTTGTTTTTTAAATCTTAAAAGATTTTTTTTTAAGTAGTAGTAAATTTTTTTTAAAGAATTGAACCTAGAATCTTGTGACCTAACCATATACTCTGCGGTAGAGTTACATGCTGAAATGTCTTTATGTCTTTAGCCATGAATTTATTGTATTTACTTATTACTATGTGCGTATGTGTGAGCGAGAGGTGGTGTGCATGTTTATGTGTGTGGCAGTCAGAGGTTCCTATTGAGTGCCTTTGTCTGTATTACACATCTTATTCCCTCCCCTATGAGTGTAAAGGGCACATGGGAGGGCACGTCATGCCTATTTAGCAGAGCCACATCAGTAGCTTCCCTACTAGGGCTACAGCCTCCTCAGTCTGAGCTAACAGTAGCAGAAGTTAATTCCCTTCAGCCCACTAAGAAAAGTGGTTGGTTACTCCCAGACTTGGCCTGGCTCGTCTGACCAGTCAGTATTGTTACATGTAGAGCCCACCACTGAGTTTGTGTCCACAGCAGCCTGCATAGCACCTTCTGCACCACTGTGGGCTAGCCGGCAGGGAGGAATCTCCTAACCCTTTCCTACCTTGATTTCCCTGTGCCCAGCAACAAGGGTGTATGTTTTCTTCAGCCACAGACTCTTACAGGCTAGTTCTCTCCACCTTATGTATGGGAGGTCAGGTCTCTCACTGAACAAGGACTGTGGGCTCTAGACTAGTTGGCTAGCAAACCGCAAGGATGCTTCCTTCTGGTTTGGAGCTCCCCAGGGTGGGGATTATAGGTATCCTTGCCAGTGTTTTATGTGGGCCCCTGGGAATACAAAGATTCATCATTACCCAGCAAGCATTTTACCAACTGAGTCATCTTTTCGGCCCACTTTCTCTTATTTGTGTGTAAATCTATGCTTGCATGTTCGTGTTTGCATATGGGAGCACGTGCATGTACATGCATCTGTGTGGTGCGCGCATGTGGACACCCAGAGTTGCTATCAATTGTTTTTCTTTTTTTTTTTTTTTCTTTTCTTTTTTTCTTTTTTGTTTTTTTGTCTTTTGGGGTTTTTTTTTTGTTTTTGTTTTTTTGAGACAGGGTTTCTCTGTATAGTCCTGGCTGTCCTGGAACTCACTTTGTAGACCAGGCTGGCCTCGAACTCAGAAATCCGCCTGCCTCTGCCTCCTGAGTGCTGGGATTAAAGGCGTGCGCCACCACACCCTGCTCCAATTGTTTTTCTCTATTGCTCCCCACTGTATTTACCAATGGAGGGTCTCATGGTGGACCCATAGCTCACTGGGCTAGCAAGTTCTCATAGGCATCTGTTGGCTCTGCCCTCTAGGAGGCAGCCACTGTGTTTTCTTGGCTGAATGTGTGTTCAGGGCATCAAAACATGGGGCCTCCCAGACCTGATAAGTGCTTCGTCCACAGAGCCATCTCTTCTTTATTTTGTTTTTAAAAATGTGTTTATGTATTTATTGAAGTGGAGTCTTATGTAGGCCAGCCTGGCCCCATAGCTGTACAGCCTGGCTTGGATCTCACTGTGTAGTTGAGGATGAATTGATTCTCCTGCTTTCGTTTCCCAAGTTCAGGATTATAGGTGCACACTACTACACCAGATAGCCACAACCCGTTTGTAACATCTCAGACATGACATTGTCACATACCTTATACAGTTTGTCTGATTGTTTCATTACAGTTGGGTTCAGAGTCAGATTTACAGTGTTCCCTGAGAGTTTGTGTATTCTCAGATTACAAGGCACAGGTTAGCTAAGTGCCAGCTGTCAGTTTCCAGCGTGGAGTTAGTTACCAGTTTTTGCCATTGTAATTAAGTAACGTGGGAGGAATATTTGAGTGTTATTTACCCCTTTCCTCTCTTAAAATGTCGTAAGCATCCACAGAGAATTGCCAAGCTCTGTATCACTGAAGGCTAAGGCTACACCCGGAAGTGCTCCTGCCTCTCTCCAGCAGTTGGCATTGTGCACACACTTCCCAAGCGTTCGTCTCCAGGATGGGCCAGGAGCCCTGTCAGCGGATATTACCCATATTGTGGTTTCGACTTTTGATCATCCTCCAAATGCCATTCTCCTACATTTGGACAGTGGCAGCTCCCGGAGGCTTTTGCTCCTGTGGCTTTTTGACGTTTCCTGGTTTGTTTGTTTGTTTGTTTGTTTTTCTCTTGAAGTGTCTTCTCTCTTTCTGGCATTAAATGATGATGCAAAGTTGTTTTATGTCTTCCTCGTTTCTGGCCTGGAACTAGAAGGAACTGTTTGTGTCCTTTAAAGAGGAGTGGCATTTTCGAATCTTCATTCCAGGTGTGTGGTTCTGCTTGTCCTTTGAACAGACACCCCTCATGCTTCGGGATTATGTGTGTTTACCAGTGTGCATGTACGAGCATGAATGCACGCCCTGGAGACTTGCGGCAGGGCGCCACATATGCACGAGCTTGAGAAGCCCCCGGCCTGAGCCCGGGCTTTGAGCAGCCTCTCCCCGGGCCTGAGCCCAGACCTGTTATTTTGAGCTCAGCATCTGAGGGACTGGTCTCCCATCTCCACGAGGGCTCCATCTTCTCAAAGAAATTACTATGATTACTTATTTTGAAATCCTAAATTAACTTTCATTCCTGGAAAAGTTAATATATATGTATCGCTGTATTAATCTTATCTTTTTTATTTGATGTTTGAAACAGGGTCTTACCCTGTAGCTTGGAATTCCTGTGTAGTTCAGATTCACCTTGAGTTTCTGTAGGCGCAAGGCATGCTCCTGGACTTTTTTTTTTTTTTTTTTTTTTTTTTTTTTTTTTTTTTTTTTTTTTTTTTTTTTTTTTTTTTTTAATCTTTTATCTTTTTTTATCTTTGTGAGTTTTTTCCCCCCTACCTTTTCTGTGTACAACTTGTATGCCCTCTGGGGCTCATGGAGACAAGAAGAGGGCTTCAGATCCCTGGAAATGGAGTTGTGGACTAGACTATTTCGAGTCATGTTGTAGTTGCTGGGAATTGAATCTGGGTCCTTTGGAAGTACTCTTAACCATTGATCCATCTCTCTAGTCCCTTTACCGTGTGTGTGTGTGTGTGTGTGTGTGTGTGTGTGTGTGTGTGTTGGTGTGTGTGTTTATACATTTGTAATTATGTTTACTTTTATTATTAAAGATGCAATGTCTCACAACCCAGGCTTGAATTCATCATGTAGTCAGGTGTCCTTGATGCTCTTGCGTTCCCTCCTGACCTCCTAACCTGGCATTCAAGGGATGTACCATTATGCTTAACTTGCAATGCCGGGCATTGAATTCCAGGCCTCTGACACTTAAACCCATGTTTTTGGGGAGTTTTTAGAAATCACATTTACACTATCTTATATGGAGCAGTGGTTCTCACCCTTCCTAATGCTGTGACCTTTTGATACAGTTCCTCATGCTGTGGTGACCCTCCCTACCCATAAAATTCGTTTGTTGCTATTCAAAACTGTAATGTTGCTACTGTTAGGAATTTGTAATGTAAATATCTGATATGCCAGATATCTGATATATGACCCCCATGAGGGTCCCAACACACAGGTTGAGAACCACGCATATAGAACCTTGACTGTAAGGAATAGTTCTTGTGGGAAGATCAAGGCCCGCCTAGGCTGCATAGTAAGTTCTAAGTCATTCTGGATTAATAACCTCTCACCATAACACTCTGAGACTGCCCTCAAAACAAACAAAAGGGAGTCAAGAAAGATGCTATCTTGTTTCCCGAGAAATCTGATGAGATTACTGTTGCTATTTTTGTTTGTTTGATATCATTGTGCTGGGAACACTCTCTAGGCGGCCATTTTGGCTGGGTCTGCATGGCATTCTCCTCCCTGCCCCCACCCTCCCCCTGAAGATTCAATCCAGGGAAGCTTGCTTGCATGGAGGGGAACTCTCTGTCAGCAGCCCCTGGCCCCCTGGCTCGGTTTCTTCCTGTGTCAGTTTTAGTACCGTGTGTTTAAGAGAATTTGTTTCATAGCTGTTGTGGCATTTGCTGAGGGGAACCTCATGTCTCTTCTTTTGAATGCTCATTTATTCCTAATAATGATCTTTTCTCTTCTTTTTCCTTGATCTGTTTAATGAGATGCTCACCAGTTTTCTTGGTCAGTCACTTTTGATTTGATTGATTCTTGTCTTTTGCTCTTTGACAGGTTTATTTACTGAGACATGTTCTCACTGTATCCCCCAGGCTGGCCTTTAACTGTGGACCCCGCTCCCTCGCCTAACCGGAGCGGGATTGCCGTGCCCAACATCCAGTTTTTATTGAACTGACTTTTTGTTCATATCACGTATTTAAAGTTAACACATCTTCCTCGGACATAAGTGTGGTTCCTTTTCCTGAATGATATATTTAACGTCTTTTTACATTTATTGATTTGATGGTGGGAGGGGATAGATAGGTGGGGTGCCCGTGGAGGACACCAGATAACTTGTGGAAGGCTCTCCCTTCCACCGTATCGTTTACAGGACTTGAACACGGGTCCTTAGGTTTAGCAGTAGTCGCCCTTACCCCCTGAGCTCTCCACCAGCAGCCGCTGTTAGACATACTGAAGGCTACACATTTCACAGCAAGGTGCACCGTGCCAACTTTGTTTGTGCTTAGCACGTGGAGAGCTTTCTCATTTCCCCTGTGGTTTCGATCCACGTGTAATTACAGTGGTGTCGGTTACTTTCCTATCATTCGGCATTTCTCCACTTGTCTGGCTGTTACTGCTGTGGTTTGAGGGCATCTCTGCAGGATTCTTATCCTCATAGATTTGGGGCTTGGTAAACAGAGCGCTTACCCTCGAGGGGCTTTGAGTTCTGCTGGACAGTTTTGCCTCCTGTCCCCTCCTCCAGACGATCCTGAACTGTGCAGGGCTTTCTACCTCAGCAGGGACTGTGGTGACAGGGTGCAAGCCCGACACAGGGTCTCTTGCACTGTGTGTAAACTGGCCACTTCTCCACTGTGGGGGTTTTGTGTATCGTGACAATGCCTTCTCCACCAAGCACCAGAAAAAGCTTTGTGAGTTTGTTTATGATTCTTGTCCATTTTTACTCCTTGTATCTTGAAGCTATGCTATTGTAAGCTCTGTTACACGTCTGTAATTTTGTATCCTAATCACCTGACCCTGTCATTATGAAATGTCTTTTCTAAATATATGATAAGATTTCCTTCCTTGGGGCTGGAGAGATCGCCCAATGGTTAGGATTGCTTTCCCAGCACCCATGTGGGTTAGCTCACAAACACTGTAACTCCACCTTCAAAGGATCTGACAATCTGACGCCCCGCCACTTCTGATCTCTTCAGGGATACACCACACACACACCAGAAGAAGATTGAAAGCCAAGTTCCTTCTCTTAGTCAGGCAAGGTGGCAAATGCCTTTAATCTCAGCACTAGGGAAGCAGAGGCAGGCAGATCTTTGTGAGTTCAAGCCCAGCCTGGTCTATGCAGCAAGTTCCAGGATAGCCAGGGCTACACAGAGAAACCTCAAAACAAAACAAAACACCCCCAAAACCCTCTTGTCCTGGAGCTTGCCATGTGATGTGCTGTAGTCCTCTTCCTTCTGATGGAGCTTGCAAGTCCTGTCTCCCTCTCACCGCTCCCTTCCTACTGAAAGGCTGAATCCGGGCCCTCAGTGGTCTAGGCAGGCATGCACCCGTGGAGTATGTCTCCAGTCCCACTTTTCTGTTTTTTACCTATAACTAACCTGTGTCTTTATATTTAAAGTGTCTGGGGGTATGTATTGCCCTGTGTCTTTGAATTCCAGGTGTCTTTGGCTGTGGATTAAAAAAATATTCTTAAATTTATTTGAGAATATCTTAGTTGTGTCATATTTCTATGATCTCGTTTTTCAACACTTCCGTTGTTTTAAAATATTCTATTTATAATAATTACCTTAAATAGAATATGCAGTTCTTTTAGTCTATGCTTGTTTTTTGTGACACAGTTCTATTTCTAATAATAAAAGAAGTACTACTAGCCTGTATATGATGACCCATCAGAGAAATATATAAAAGCCATCGAGGAGCTGAGAGTGGCGGCACAAGCTTTTAATCCCAGGGTTTAGGATTTAATGTAGGTAGGTCTCTTCTGGGCCTGCCAGAAGACCCTGTCTCAAAACAAAACAAAACAAAACAAAACCAAGCGAAAGCAAAAATCCTAATATTATGTTCATCATAATAATTTCTAGAAGGAAAAGCATAAAAAATGAAATTTTAAATTATGTAGGATTCTCTTTACATTAATTTGTTGCTGGGTTTTTGATTGTTTGTTTGGTTTTTTGGTTTTTTGAGACTGGAAGGGTCTTCCTCTGTAGCTTTCTGGCCTTGAACTTGAAAGTGTGCCTGCCTTTGCGTCTGAGTACTAGGATTAAAGGCACGCACCACCACACCTGGCTACCTTTCACAGAAGTTTTAACAGGTTCTAGTTGTGATCCTTCTGACTGCTTACTGGAATGTTGAGATCTTTTATTTATTTATTTTTTTAAAGATTTATTTTATTTATTATATGTAAGTACACTGTAGCTGTCTTCAGACACTCCAGAAGAGGGAGCCAGATCTTGTTACGGATGGTTGTGAGCCACCATGTGGTTGCTGGGATTTGAACTTATCACCTTCGGAAGAGCAGTCGGGTGCTCTTACCCGCTGAGCCATCTCACCAGCCCCGGAATGTTGAGATCTTACCGCATTGATTATTGTGGTACAAGACTCGGCATCAGACTTAATCATCTGAACATACAGTAGCATCAGTCTGCACACAGTAAACTGTACTACTATTTGTTAAGGTACGGTTGTGTGTGTGTCTGTGTGTGCACCTGCGTGAGTTTCTTTGCACTGTGAGTGCAGATGTCTGTGGAAGGCAGAAGAGGGTGTCAGGTCACCTGGAGTGGGAGTTGCAGGCAGCTAGCTGTGAGCTACTGAGCCTGCGAAGAGGCTCTCTGTGCTGCTGAGCCGCTCTCTCCCTGCCCAAGCCTGAGACCCTGGGACGTCTTCCTCTTTGAGAACTCCATACCCACCACCACTTGCCTGTCCTTGTTTCTAGCCTTTGCCAGCCAGCCGCTATCCTGCTTTCTAAGAGCTGGGGGCACTTTAGATGCTTCGTGTCAGCCGAGTCAAGAAGTACTGGCTTGTTCCCAGCGCCATCTGAGGCATTTTGGTACAGCAGCTTCAGCCTCTTAATGGCTTTGAAACAGGCCTTGGGTTTTAGTTCGTTCCGGTGGGCTGACTTGCCAGAGGATTGTTCACAGCTGTTTGACTTTGCCTTGAGTGCTCCTGACTGACTCAGAGCTGATGGACACTCACATGCCCCTTCTGTGGGTGTACTGGACTGTTGCTGGCCTGGAACTCAGAGCTGGCGTTAAAGGCATTTGTCAGCATGCCTGGCCCCTTTCCCTGTTATTGTTCTTGTTATTATTATTATTTTCGTTCTTAGAAACCCCTTTGTAGACCAGGCTGTCTTGGAACCTGCTCTGTTGACCAGGCTGGCCTAGAACTCAGGTCTGACTGCCCTTCCTCCAGAGTGCTGGATTAAAGGCGTGTGCTGCCATGCCAACGTTCCTTTTATTCTGAGACAAGGTCTTGATATTACTCTGGCTGGCTTTGAACTTGTGATAGTCCTTCCTCAGCCTTCCTTGGCACCACAGCCTTTACTAGTGGCATCTCTTAAGGTTCATTTTGCTCTTTTCTTCTGTGATAGTTTGTTGACTTATCTCCCAAGTCATTTTCATCCTACGTGCTTCTTCTTTTTTGTTTGTTTGTTCGTTTGTTTTCAGTTCTGGAATTTCCTTGGGTTCTCTCGGCCTCTGCACTTTTCTCTGATTTCTGTAGCATACATGGGATTTTTGTTGAACATGCTTGCTTCCTAATTAGAATCATGTGACCATCTTGCGTCAGCCTCTGTTGATGATGCACTCTTCCTGTCCTTTGGTATGCCTCGTAACTTGCTGCTGAGCACAGGACATCCTGCTAACAGCACGCTGGAAAGCAAGGGTGGATGGCTTTGCTCTCCCCTGTGAAGGGCCTGTCTCCTCAGGAGGCTCATGCTGTGTCTTAGTTAATGGCTGCACCGTGGGGCTTGCTGGATGGGATTCGGCTTTGGTCTTAGATGCTGTAGTTTAGCTGGAGCTTGGCTTCATTCACTTGGGTCTGGGATTACTACCTTCAGTTTTCTCAGTAAACTTGGTTATTTTGTCAGATCCATGGGTCTGTTCCTGTGGGGTTGTAGTTTCTCTAATCCAGTCTACAGCTTCTCCACACAACCGGCTGCGGTTGCCTGATCCCTGCCTGTAAATAGTCTGGAGGCTGACTGAGAAGACCTGGAGCCTGCCGTGGGGAGGAGGGGACGCGTGTGCTTCTCTCCTGCCTGTTGATGCCTCTGTTTCTCCCTCTGGAATTCAGCCCAGGTGACCCATGCGCTGAGGTTCTTCCTGGCTGCAGGAGGAGGGGACATTCTCACCCTAAAGCCCATCTTCAGGACGTCAGTCCTTTGTAGTCAGGGTAGACCAGTCCTGGCGTCCCCCAAATCTTCTGACCAGCCAAGCTTCCCCTTCTAACTTACTGTCTCCCTTCTGTCCTGCTGATGTCTAGATCTTAGACACACTTTGCCTGAGACTTCTGCTTTGACTCTTTAAATTATTCACTTTTTCCGCCATCATTAAAAAGTTTGTGTCACTTGCCAAAAAAAGTATAGATACAAGTGGAGTACTTTATAAAATTCTAATTTTTATAAGCTACATTTTGTTCCAATTGTCATGAGTCTGTGAAATCTCAGGATGTAAAGATTAAAATTTTCAATCTGCAGTGAGTGGTCGTTCCTGCTTACAGGGATTGGGCTGGTGTCGGTGTGTATATGGTGACTTGGAAAGACTTTTCTATTGCATAGACTGACTCCAGAGAGACATCCCTGACGCTCCATGCTGGTACCCAGCACAGCTATGCACAGGGTATGCAGACTGGGAAGATGAGAGAATTATAGAACATTGCTAACTATGGAACTCATAGGTAGCTACTGGAAACACATTTTTCCTTGTCTATAAAAATGAACTGGGTTGTATTATTACTACTTTTTTCCCCCATAATCTATCATAGAACGTTTATTACTGAGAAGTTTCAACAAAATCCAAGGTCCGTCAGAACTTCCCCAGGGAGAAGAACTTGAGATGAGAAAACTGGGTGACTTGAGGGTGTGCTGGTCTCTCTTAGTAACAAGTATTGAGAACGTTGGTTGAATGTTACAACTTCTAGAACAAGTACCAGTAAAAGCTTTCCGTCTAGGAAAGAGGTTGCCCCGCTGTTTCAGGAGCAGGCGTGTCCTGGGAAACAGGGTACTTTAACCAAAGCATTGACTGCACCTGATTTCTGTTGTGCAGGCATACTCCAGCACCCAGATGGTACAGTTCTGAAACAGCTGCAGCCACCGCCACGGGGCCCAAGAGAGCTGGAATTTTATACCATGGTAAGTGATGTAAGATGCTCTGTTGTTCTGCGTGCTCCTCCATTTTCTGCTGTGTGACTCAGAGTGAGAAATGTGCTTGACAGCGAGTCCTGGGTCCCCTCGTGACAAGTCGTGCAAACAAGGCTCGTCTTCCAGCGTTCCTGCTGCAACCGCGTGTTTTCCTTTCTGCTTCACGTCCTAAAGATTCTTATTCTGAGTCACTAAATTGATTTCAATCAACTCGTCGTGACCCACAACTTGAAAAACACTCAACAGAGAGAGTTTGTCACTCTCAGAAATGCTAACTTAGTGTTTTCATTACAGCTCCTGAGTGTCTTGTTTGCTTTGTCAGGCAGGGCGTCTCTGTACAGTGCAGACTGGAGAGGACTGGGGGGGGCCCCCCCCGGCTGCCTCAGCCTCCCTGGTGCTGTGAGCCGCAGTGTCCTGCCTCTTGGAGTCTTCAGCGTTTCCCTGCACAGTGGGAGAAGGGCTCATTCCGGATACTGAATTCATCCTATGACTCACGATACTTTTTAGCATGTTCAGTGTTCCGTGACCACCAATTATTTCTTAACTGCCAAATATTTTAACCATGAGGCTCCGCCTTCCCTGCCCACCAGCCACAGATCTGCTTTCTTTCCATGAGCGTGCTGGCTTCTGTGTGTCTTCTCCAGGGTGATGCTTGTTCAGACCCCCCCACTCCCACCCCCACCCCCATCTTACAGTTGAAGTGTACACAGTGTGGGTCCATTGTTACACAAGTACACTGTGGATATGAGCCCCTGACCAAACCCCACTTGGAGGTGGTGCCCGCCCCTCTGTAGTTGGCCTCTCACTGTCTTGGTAGTGTCCTTTTAGACACAAAGGCATGGATTTTGATGAGGCCCAGCTTATGCCTGCTCTTTCCCATTGCTGTTTTGAGAAAGGGTCTTATTCTCTAGCCTGGAAGACTTACTGTGAAGCCCAGGGTAGCCTGGTGCCTGCAGCAGTCATCCTCGTCTCCTGCCTGCTGGGAGTACAGGTGTGTGCTACCACGCCCAGCCCTCTAGTTGGTTTTGTTTGGGCCTGAATTGATTTCCCTTGCCCTGATTAAGAGAGCATGAAAGTACCTCTTCCCCTCCAGGAAATTCTGTTTCCTTTATCGGTACCCACGTTTCTGCCCCATGCTGTCTCTGCCCCTCTGATAGAACCCTTCCATGTGCTGATCCCCTAACAGAAGAGGTGCTCACTGGCCAGGGCTGCCATGATAAAGTCACACCAGTGGCTTGACTTGAAAGACAGAAATCAAGTTTTTCACGCTTAGCCTCCTACTGTGGCTACAGTCAGGGGTTTCTTCTGAAGGATACCCCCTCTCCTGCTCAGGGGCTGTCTCCTCAGATCTTCTTCTGTGGGTTTATGTCCTAGTGCACTTTCTGAGAACACCCTCAGCAAGGTGAACCCTCATTTTCACTGTGATGGTCTCCTTGGAAGCCATCTCCAGAGGTACTCGTGACAGTCCATTTTTGGCTGTGTTTTGTTATTTATTTATTTGTTTGTTTATTTATTTATTATATGTAAGTATACTGTAGCTGTCTTCAGACTCACCAGAGGAGGGTGTCATATCTCATTACGGATGATTGTGAGCCACCTTGTGGTTGCTGGGACTTGAACTCAGGACCTTTGGAAGATCAGTCAGTGCTCTTACCCGCTGAGCCATCACACCATTTTATTATTTATTTATTTATTTATTTTTTATTATATCTAATCCAGAGGTGCTCACATTGTGGGCCCTGGGCTTGGGTCATGCAGCTATGTGGTGACTCACAGCTCACCCTGTAACAGTGATTGATTTCGAGAATCCAAGATTTGTTTTCTTTCTTCCTGAGAGAAATGGCAAAATCCCGCCTTTGGAGACTGCAACTAGACCGTTGAGCAGTTTAGTGTGAGCGTGACTGTCCACCATGTCCTACACTGCTGAGGCTCGGTCTGCTCACTTAGTCAGCAGTTCTCAGGAGATTGCTGGTAGAAAAACAATAACTTATTTTCTTTCCCTTCCTCTTAGATGTGAGGTTCAGCTTCTGGTAAATGAAATTCTATCCTAAACTTTTAACTCTTGAAGTGTGCTTACTCATAAAATTATGTGTCATTTAGATGTATATTAAAGCTGCCCCTCAGATTTTACGATAAATGGAACTGTTCTCATGAGATAAAATAAACAATATGTAAAATATTTATTTAGTGAGAAAACCAGGTAAGTGTTAAAAAATGATTCATGGGGGCCAGCAAGATGGCTCAGCCAGTATGGGGGCTTGCCTCTAAGGCTGGTAAGCTAAATCTGGTTGGGATCTATATGGTGGAAGGAAAGAATTGATATCCTTAAGTTGTCCACACACACACACACACACACACACACACACACACCACACACACTAAATGAGTGAATATAAAAAAATACAGATAAAAATAGCCCAAAAAGTTAGCCAAGGTACGCGCCCCAACCCTTGCCCTCCAGCCAGAATTACTTGCCTGTGTCCAGAGAATTATTTTGAATTTGGTGTCAATTACACACAACTCACATAATAGCAAAATAGTTGGACTATGTTGGCAGGGAGGACATAGCAGGAGAGTGCCCCCTGTGGAGCACGGTGGCAAGCTGCCGTAAGTAGCTGCTTGTGGTTGCGTGGGATTCATTGCACCTCACGGCAGATGAGTCTGCTACGTCACCTGGTCTTCTTGAGGCTTTATGGAACACTGACCAGCCCTGCACCTCTGTTCAGGTTTACGCTGCTGACTGTGCCGATGCTGTTCTCCTGGAGCTGAGAAAACACCTGCCCAAATACTACGGCGTCTGGTCCCCTCCCACCGCACCAAACGGTAATGCATTTTCTGTGCATCTCAGGGCTCGGTTCACCACCTTGGCGCTTCCCTTTCCTACCCTCACTGAACGAAACTCACTTGCACCTTCACTGTTTTCGCCATTCCCTTAAATGACGGATGTGTCACACATTAACTGATAAATCGCTTACAGTTTTGCGATCACATCTTAGTACTATATTCATTGACAAATGGCCATTTCTTATGTAAAGAATAAACTATTAAGAACCCAAGCAGAGCCAGGCCTGGTGGCGCACGCCTTTAATCCCAGCACTTGGGAGGCAGAGGCAGGTGGATTTCAGAGTTCGAGGCCAGCCTGGTCTACAGAGTGAGTTCCAGGACAGCCAGGGCTACACAGAGAAACCCTGTCTCGGAAAAAAAAAAAAAAACAACAAAAAACAAAAAAAAAAAAAAAAAAAAAAAAAAAAAAAAAAAAAAAAAAAAAAAAAAAAAAAAACAAAAAAAAAAGAACCCAAGCAGAAGAACTTTCCCTGTGTAGCTTCTGTCTCCTGCCTTACTCCCAACCAACAAGCTTTAGATTTCAGTATTTTGGGAAACCCTGGGAAGAAGTCCCAGAGTGGAGAAATGAGAGCATGTGGGTCTGTCCTGGAGTCTGGTGATGAGGTCACTTAATCAAGGCTGCAGGCTTCTCGGATGTGGGTCTTCAGCCACACTGTAGCACTGTCTGACCTGTGGTCCCTAACTTAGTGTGTCAGATGCTACTACTGTGGCCATCTTGGCTCTTCTCTGTGGGAATTCCTAGATGAGTGCTGGTCAGGCTCGGGATGCTGGGGTAGTTGAAAGCCACCTGTCCTTCACTGGTTCAGAGAAAGCAAGTGAGCCGAGGCCCTGTGACACAGGGGAGCGCTGCTTACCTGAAGAGCTCAGGACCAGACGGCTGTGTTTCTAGTCTGGGAATATTTGCATTTATAGAGGTGTCATGGTGATAGGACCCAGATCCAGACTAAGGACTCACTTTCGTGGAAACCGAAGGCAGCTTTTTGGTATTTGTGGTATGCTTCGTTTGTCTAATCTACTTTATCTATTGTAATCTAACCTACGAGGCCAGAGTGATGTCTTCCACTGTGGTATCATGTTGGTGGTGTTCATAAACTTTCAGATTGTGACCCATATTGGATTGCAGATTTTTGGATTAGCAGTGCTGGATTCATCCACTCCCCTTTTTCCTGTCTGTCTGTCTGTCTGTCTTGCTCCCTGGCTTAAAGATCTTAGCCCCAAATACATGCAGACATTTATGACTGAGAATAGCATTTTGCGTAATTACCCCTCAGACCATTGTAACTATACTTGGGTCCTTTTTATTTTCCAGAAACTAAAGGTCTCAGTATGTAGCCCTGGTCGGCCTGTCTCTGCTGCCGCCATGGCCGTGGTCCTTCTTGTCTGAAGTCTGTCCAGCACATGCTTGTAGACCCACTTGGTATTGTAGCATCTTTGCCATGAGTGGTACCTGTCAGGACTGCCGTGAAGACCAGAGAGAGCAGCTTGGCTCTCCCCGGGTCCCAGAGAGCTGTGCTGATGGCTGCTGCTTAATGCAGAATAGCCAGTCCCCAGGCTAGTGTGTGATGAAAGGGACTGGAGAGGTGGCTCAGGTTAAGAGCACTGGCTGCTCTTACAGAGCTCTTGGGTTCAATTTGTAGCACCCACAAGATGGCTCACAATCACCTGTAACTCCAGGGGATCCAATACCCTCTCCTGCCTTTGCAGACATCTGCACACACATGGTGCGTATACATATATGTAGACAAAACAGTCATGCACATAAAATAAAAAGAATCTTAAAAAGAAGATGTGTTTTGAGAAGATTCTTTGGAGAACTTGGGATGATAGTTATGACCTAGATATTCACAAGCATATGCAATGTGTATGTATAACCAGCACTTTTCTTCCTTCCTTCCTTTCTTTTCTTTTTCTTTCTTTTCTTTTCTTTTCTTTTTCCTTTTTTTTTTTTTTTTTTTTTTTTTGAGACAGGGTCTCTCTAGAACTCAGAACTCAGAACTCATCATGCAGACTTGGTGGCCTGGAACTCAGAGAGACCCACCCGCCTCTGCCTCCAGAGTGCTGGGATCAAAGGCATGTGTCACCATGTCTGGACATTTTCTTTTTTGCCATTATCTCTTTGCTATGTATGTCGCAGATAAAAAAACAAAAACAAACAAAACACCAACAAAAAAATCCCAGCATCAGAAAAGCAGTTCGATATCTCTTGCAGTATTTTTTCTGTTGATAATAGAAACAAATGCATAAGGTTTTCTTTAGCAGGAGCAAAGTAGGGAGACCCGTGTAGTTGACAGCAGTGTGAACAGGAGTGTCTGTGTGGGAAGAGGGGAGTCTTGGCAAATACAGCGCCACGGTCGAGCATGTTTGAGGCTGCCTGAGCCCAGCAATCAGATTGCATTTCCCTGTCTTAGCTCTGAGATAAAAATCAATGTGTAATAAATAGATGTTCTTGTTAATGTTTAACTGTGGGCACAGGATTAGCTACAGGGTGGAGAGTCTCTCTTAACAAGTGCCTGGCTGAGTTGTGATAGGGCCCTTTTATTTTGTGGTTGTTTTTGTTTTGCTGTGTATTCGTCTTACTGGGAAGGGGCAGGGCCTGCTCCAGGGGCTCGGCCTGCATTTGTCTTTGTTTTGGATGTTGGAGTTCAGCTTGCACACATGGTGACCGAGCATGGGTTTAAATACCTGTCCGTCATGCTCGTGTAATAGTTAATGTATTCAACCAGGCCGATCCCCGTGCTCAGTGACACTAGGCCTTGTGCTGAATAAAATGTCACTTCTGTTCCTCATGAGCAGCTCTGGAAGTCAAGGCTCTCATGCTGTTGCCCGTGTGTCTCAGAGCAGTGCCTTGTCTTGTGAGGTGCTCTCAGAGCTGTATGGACGCAGCCTGAGCACTGTGGACCACAATGCCTCTGTTTCATGGTGGGCCTTGATTCAGCAGTTCTCAACCTGTGGGTCACCATCCCTTTAGGGGTAGGGGTCGCATGACCCTTTCACAGGGGTCGTTTAAGACCATTAGAAAATATAGATATTTACATTATGATTCATAGCAGTAGCAAAATTACAGTTATGAAGTAGCAATGAAATTAATTTTATGGTTGGGGTTCAGTATGACATAAGGCACAGTATTAAAGGGTCGCAGCGTCAGGAAGGCTGGGGACCACTGCTCTAATCTGTATATGCCACTGAAGTATGTATAGGGCATGCTAGGATGGCGCAGGCTAACATGGTGGAGCTGACATTTGAACGGAGTTTTCTGTGCTTGTAAACATTGCTGTAAGTGCTATTACTTGTTTAAGATATTACAGGTATAAGTTGTACAAACACATTTAATTAAACAAGAAGGACATTTTATTATAGCGATATGGGGATATCTTACAAAAGTCAGGGGTGTGTAGCTGAGCCATGCTGGGACCAGAACCAGCAAGCAGACTGGAACTCAGGAATGTTTCTGCGCATGCCCTCAGCCCACCAAAAGGATCACTTTTCACATGTTGTGCCATGTGCTTACGATCCAGGCAGAGAATAATCACAAGCTTGTCTGTCAGACGGTTGCCCATTTCAATGGCTGTGATTGGGAGTTGGATTCCTGTTTAATAGGAACACTTCTGAGGTGTGTGGGTAGCACTGGGAACAGATTACACCTTGACACACCTCAGGCTGTCTCAGCTGGAGACCAGCCCACATCAGTACTTCCTATATACACACCAGGAGACTCTTCCTCCTTCCATTCAGTCCACACAGTTCATTGATGGTTACATCACACGCAGGAAGAAGCCCTGCTCCACTCTGGACCCAGAGGGGCCTGGCTGAGAAGACATCTTTTGTCACCGGTCTGGAGTTACTTCAGGAGACTGTGATCTTTACATAGCCGAGTCTCAAGACTGACCTGCTTTGACTTGAGCTTTAGTCTACTGAAATCACTGAAAGAATCTGCTAGTCACGGTCTTCAGAGTGAATCAGTGTTCAGGCGTATAGACACGACAGCTGTCAGTCTGTAACAGTCTGGCGCTCAGGCTGTGTCCCACTTTCTTATTTCTCTCTTCCAAAGGCTTATCTTAAGCCCTCCACACCCAGGCCTAGTTCTCTCCTGAGGACACGTGTGCTCCTTTTCTTTTGTGTGTGTTGGGACAAGCTCTCGATGTGTCCCCGAGACTGGCCTGGTAACTATGTTACCCAGGTTGGTCTATAATCCTCCTGCCTCAGCCTCCTGGGTGCTGAGGTGACAGACAGACCATCCTCAGAGGCCTGTGGACTTTAGTCCGAAGTCCTCCTGCCTCAGCCTCCTGGGTGCTGAAGTAACAGACAGACCATCCTCAGAGGCCTGTGGACTTTAGTCCGAAGTCCTCCTGCCTCAGCCTCCTGGGTGCTGAGATGACAAACCGACCATCCTCAGAGGCCTGTGGACTTTAGTCCGAAGTCCTCCTGCCTCAGCCTCCTGGGTGCTGAGGTAACAGACAGACCATCCTCAGAGGCCTGTGGAAGGAACTCTACATCCCTAAAGCAGGTTTTGATGTTTAGTGATTGCAACTTAGAAGGGAAGCTACAAATGAGAATCTTAGTTGCATGGTGTTTCACCCTGGAATCCTGGCACTAGGAAGGCTGAAGTGGGGAGGGCTGGGAGTTCAAGGCCACCCTAGTAAGATGCCGCATTAAAACACCCGAGTGCGTGCGCATGAGTATAACAAGCCAGGGACTGGAAAGGAAACACCTGCTCAGTCCTCAGAAGACCTATTCTCATTTTCATGTTGAAGGCTAGTGATCTAGCAGTGATGTAATTCCAATCACAGACATGAGAACCAGTGAGTAAAAGAAGCACATATGTGGCCATTTGAACTAAACACAGTTAAAACTGCACTTGGGCCCTACTTGTTAATGAAATGACTCAGTCTGTTATGGCACAGGGTGGGCTGGGTCCATAGTGCCCAGGGCAGTGAGAAAGGACAGGAAAAGCTACACCCATGTTTAGCAGGGGTTCACTGTATGGGAGGAGAAGAAATCTATGTTTGGATTTGCAGGGCCCTGTCTAAATGATCAAGACACATGTATTCAGCACAAAGAGAATAATAGCCTTTCCTTGAGGTGTGTGTGCTGGGCCTCAGCCGACAGCACATTCTCACATCCAGCCCTACTTCAGTGACTCCGATGTCTCATCTCCAGGTTAACGATGAAGTCCGTGGGATGCTGGATATCTCTGTGTTAAGGTCCTTCATCTTTACTAACACTTAGGATGTAACCTGGCTAATGAGGCTCTTCAACACTGTAGTGAGGAGAGTGGAGCTGTCCTTTCCCGGGTTCTCCATTCTGTGGCTGCCTTTTACAGAAGCTTGGCTGTGTCTGCTTGTCCTTTGCTGCTGAAGTCTGCGGGGTTGCTGTGACCAGGCCTGTTGTCAAGGTGCCTGGCAACCTGTTCTCAGGTTCAGGCCTCTAGGCTGTTTTGTACTGCTCTTCTGGGCTGCTCTCCCCTCGACTACAGTGCTAACCACCCATCTTGATGGAAAGATAATGTTTACCTCTTTATCCGTCATCCTTTGTGGGAGGTTTATCTCTGTTGAGTCTGAGAGCCTTGAAAGTTCTCATTCGGTTCAACACAAACCTCTGTTGTCATTTTAAAATCCACCAGTCTGGGTGAGGCGGAAAAGTGGGACATACGTGCACGGGGCTCCTCTCACTCTGGCACCTCTTACCTGGCTGGGTTAGAGGGAATGTGCGCTTTTCCTAACTTCACTATCTGTGTGCGCACCCACACTTCTCATGCATGCACATGTATGAGCAATGGCACACACGTAGCGGTCAGAGGACAGTCTTGGGTGTTGGCTCTCACTTCCACCTTGTTTGGGACAGGATCTCCTCCTGTTGGCTGCTGTGGAGGCCACGTGGCCAGCCTGTCTGTTCCAAAGGCTCTTACTGCTGTCTCCCATTTCTGTAGGAAGCTCGGATTGCACATCCTTTTTTTTGGTCCGGCTTGACGTGGGTTCTGGGGACGCTAACTTCCTCCTGGCGCTTGTCCGAGCTGTGCCCACTCATCCCTCTCCTCCAACCTTAAGAACTAAAACATGAATCATAGTTTCATTGAGAAGTTGGACAGGATCGTTTTCCTTAGGAACAGGGAGAACTATTTCTTTTCTTCCTTTTCTCCTCACACCCAAATCCATGCTTTCAAGGTAATGTGTAAGGAGCTTTTGTGGCGAGACAGCAAGTTTTCTGAGGCAGATGTGTGCAGGGTGTTGAGGTGTGCCCGTGACAGAGCCACAGTGCACGTGAGAGTAGCAAGAGAGAAGCTGGTGGGGTCACTTGGATTCAGTCCCCAGTTTACTGATGTCAAACAAACTTTACAAAATCCTTAAAATCCTAAGAAATCTCATTCTGAGCCATACAGTGTTGTGTTGGTGGGGAGGTGCCCACAGCTTTGTAATGCTGGGTATCCCCTTCGCTCCAATGATGTCTGGTCACACGGAGCAGACATTTGTCTGTTGATGCTGTTACTATGTCCATTGGCTCTAGATCTACCTAAGTCTTCTCTCCTCCAGCATCTCCTCTTTTTGTTTTTCTTTGGGGGTTGTTTGAATGGTGTAGTTGCCCATCATTAATTAAGGTTTTTCTCCTATAGCAGATGTGTACCTAAAACTGGAAGATGTGACTCATAAGTTTAACAAGCCCTGTATAATGGACGTGAAGATTGGGCGGAAGAGCTACGACCCCTTTGCGTCCTCAGAGAAGATTCAGCAGCAGGTCAGCAAGTACCCTCTGATGGAGGAGATCGGGTTCCTGGTGCTCGGCATGAGGGTAAGAGCGGTTTCCGTGCTGTTTTCCTTACACAGCACTCCATGTAGTGTGAGCTAAAAGAACAGGCGTTTTATCCATCGCTCTATGGTCTGTAGTCAGCAACACTGGTCCTGACATGTACTAGGTAATTAATGTGTAATGACCAGACCCTAAGATGCAGTTGTTTTAGGGAAGAGAAGGTTGAAGTTTGTGTGTATAATAAAGATTAAAAGTGAACCTATTCTTTGTAGTTTTCCCCATAAGAAAAGAGCTTTTTTATAACTTTTGGTTTTTTGAGACAGGATCTCACTGTGTGGCCCTGACTGTTCTGGAAATTGCTTTGTAGACCAGGCTGGTCTTGAACTCAGAGACTCACCTGTCTGCCTCCCCAGTGCTGGGGAAAAGAACAGCTTTAAAAAAAAAAAAGATTTATTTATTATTATAAATAAGTACACTGTAGCTGTCTTCAGACACACCAGAAGCGGACATTAGATCTCATTATGGGTGGTTGCTGGGATTTGAACTCATGACCTTCGGAAGAGCAGTCAGTGCTCTTACCCGCTGAGCCCAAGAACTGTTTTATAAGTAGGAAAAAAAAATCTACATTATTTCATATTTTTATTTAAACCAGTTTTATTTGCACATAGTTCTACGAATTAGCACTTAGATCTTTTTTCTTTTAACTGATACATAAGAAGCTTGTATTTCTGCTTTGATATGCGCACATACTGTTCACCTTAGGATAGTCGTGGGCTGGGGTCATCTGGGCTGCTTGAGTGTCTCTACCCTGGGACCACTTCTGAGGGGACAGAGCAGGAGCTTCAGAGGCAGAGGTGACTTGCTGTCATCTTGGTGAGCTAGCACAGGGTTGCTCCCCACCTCTGATGTCACAACACAAATACCAAAGCGCATATGGTGGGAAGAAAGAATTACTGAAGCTATTTCACGTACGTCACCATACTTTGGAAGTAACATGGCACGCGATCCTCTAAACCCGTAGGAGTGTTTCTTCTAGATGTGCCGGCTGATTACACAGTGTGCGGGCATGATCAAGTGACAGATGATCTTCCTTGTGAGTCTTAAACAGGAAGTTTTGTGGGAGATTGCTAATGTGCCAGCGATATCAGCAAAGCAGATCTGATGTTGGATGTCATTTCTCGATCAATGAAGTAGGAGGATTGCTCAAGCAGGTTTTCATCTTAAGAAGCAATAATAAATGTGAGCATATAAGAAAAGACAGAAGGGACAGCAGGACTCGAGGCTCACTGGGTGAGGGGGCTTGCAGTGAAAGCTGGGCAGGTTGTTCCTGGGGACTCACTTAGTCAGAAAGAGGGAACCGGCTTTGTGGGAACATGGACTTGTTTGTAGAACTCATGTTCTATGTATATCTGTGACAAAAGAGACTTTGGAATTGGACAAGAAGGAGGAAATGTAGCTGCTTGTATTCCAATGCTAATTATGTTCCCTCAAAAAACTGCTTATATGAAAGTGTCTGAACGGAGCTCCTGGGAACCTTCCCTGAGTTGGTTCTGATTGGTAAACAAGGGTGCCAACAGCCAGTAGCTGGGGAGGTCAGACAGAGGCAGGATTTTAGGATTCCCGGGCTTGGGCAGGGAGGAGAGAGGAAGGGAAGACCTGCCATGCCAAGAGAGTGTGGAGGAGAGGAGAGATGTCATGTCTGAGAAGAGTGCAGGACAGAGAGGCATGTCTGCCAGGTGAAGGAGCCGGAAGAGTGTGGCTCAGGGGGTCCAGAGCGATCAAGACAGAACAGAGAATTTAGTAAATAATAACTTGAGATTAACAGCGTGGAGGATAGGCAGTGGCCCAGCTATTGTGCTGCATAAGGCATAATAAAGTATAAAAGCTGTGTGTGTGTGTGTCTTTTATTTGGGAACATAAATTATTGGGGTGGGTAGTCACCCAGTGACAGGATAATTGATAATAATTAGTTCTACACGTGTCCATAGATTCTCTGTTCATACTGGATTTCCTCAGGACAGAAGCACTGCCCTGTATGGCATGGCGATTTCTTCACTGGTCGTTCCTCAAGGACTCTAGTGTGACCTTGAAGACGTATCATTGTTTATTTTTATTTTGTGTATTTTGATTATCATTATTTTATTTTTTCTTTTGTGTATTTTGATTATCATTATTTTATTTTTTCTTTTGTGTATTGTGATATCTGTGTTTTGGATTTATTGTGGCAGAGACTGACACCACTTGGTCCACATTTTCTCACTGAACTGTTTTTCTTATATCCTAAAGTCTCGTGCCCACTAGACTCAAATGTGTTTTAGTTTCAGCCTGTGCTTTCATCAGTCCCTCTTTTTAAGGCCTTGGTCTTCCAGTTCTTCCTTATTTTCCTGTATGAACATTCCCTAGCTGAAATGAACCTATTGCCAAAGTCTCCTACTTGGTTGGAACTGTAGGCACAGAACGTAGTAGCTGAACTTTAGAATTAGTTTATATGATTAAAAAAATGGTGGTGCTTGTACTGTGGTTGTGTTTCAGTTACAGGCTGCCTTTAGTGTAGGTGCTAACATTTTGGTATCGACTTATCTTGGAGGAGTGACTTGGGGTATTTTATGAACCTTAATTGCCATCTGGATGGCATCTATGGCTCTGTTGCACTTGCTAGCCAATCAGACTTTGGGGGGAGGGACGGTCAGGGAGGCTAGATGCGCCTGAGCCCAGGTGCCTGGCCTCATCCTGGAGCTAAAGTTACAGGTGAGTGTGAGCCACACAATTATGGATGCTGGGAATTGAGCACAGGTCCTCTGCAAGAGCAGGATAGGCTCCACTCCTTTTCTCAAGACAGTGTCTTTGTACATAGTCCTGTCTAGAACTCTGTATCAGACTGGTCTTGAACTCACAGAGATTTTCCTGACTCTGTCTCTTGAGTGCTGGGGGTCAAAGGTTGCACCACCACACCTGTGCTTCAGTACAAGCTCATAAAGGCTGAATCATGTCATTAGCTCATCGTTGCTTTTCCTCATCTGTTTGCATTTGTTAATGACTAACAATTCTATCAGTCTGTCTATCTATCTCCATCCATCTGTCTGTCTGTCTATCTATCTATCTATCTATCTATCATCTATCATTTTGGTTTTTCTTTTTTCTTTTTTTTTTTTTTCCGAGACAGGTTTTCCCTGTGTAGACCTGGCTGTCCTGGAACTCACTCTGTAGACCAGGCTGGCCTCAAACTCAGAAATCCACCTGCCTCTGCCTCCCGAGTGCTGGGATTAAAGGTGTGCGCCGCCATGCCCGGCTCATTTTGGTTTTTCAAGACAGCGTTTCTTTGTGTAGCCCTAACTATTCTGGAACTCTAGACCAGGCTGGCCTTGAACTCTGAGATCCACCTGCCCCTGTCTTCCTGGGGACTTTAGAATAATTTTTAGATGGAAATACGGATAAAAGACATTGTAGCAAAAGCACTCTATTTGTTTTTGTTGTTTGAAGACAACATCTCTGTAGCTCAGCCTGCTGTCTTCACTGTGTAGGTGAGCTCACCTTGAACTTGTGATCCCCTTGCCTCTGACTCATTACAGGTGTGTGCAGCCACACCTGCTTTTATTGGTGCTGAGAGTGAACCAGGGGCAGGTTGCATGCAGGGAAAATATCACTGTGTTATTCTTATTCTCCCTGCTCCTCTCCACTTTAACTTCCTTTTCTGTGGCAGAGTTTGTGTAATCTGTTGCTTTAAACTTGCCAGGAAGCCAAGGATGACCTTGAACCCCTGACCTTCTTCTACTCCCCCAAGTGTTGAGTGGGGCTTGTTTCTCAAAATTCAGCTAAACTTAAATAATAGGAAATGCTTTTTCCTCTTGGCTCTGTAAATTTGTGGTTAATCTTGGTGGATCGAAATAGTTCTAACATACTGAAAATCTTTGTTACTCTTAGCAGCTTTTAAGAAATAGGGCATTGGAATGCTACATGCTCTTCCAGCCTGTGTTTTTCTGGCGGTGTGATTCTCATGTCTGTCTGTAGGGTCCTGTAACTAGCCATGAAACCACCCCTGGTGGCCAAGGGCACCCCATATTACTGTTTGAATGTTCATTGTTGTTTTATTTTGACAGGTTTATCATCTTCACTCTGACAGCTACGAGACACAAAACCAGCACTATGGAAGAGGCCTGACCAAAGAGACTCTGAAGGAAGGTGAGCCCTGGAGTGGGGCTAGCTGCTGCAGTCAGCAAGATGGCACTCACCGGATTTAATTCTCCTTTGGAATAACGAGGCAACTCAGAACCTTTTACATTAGAAATGTAGAGAGAAAAAAGTGTGTTTACCATTGTCCCTGGACCCTAATATACCCAAGTGTGGGTTGTGAGCACCCCTCCTCCTTTTACATACTCACTAGTGTCGTACAGTACAGTTGCTGGCCCACTTGTTTCCTACTACTGTGATAAAATCCCTAAGACAACCCGCCCATGAAGGAGACTTTCTTTCGGTTCAGTTTCAGATGTATCTGGTAGCTCCTTTGCTTTGGGCACAAGGGAGCAGCCATGGGTAGTAAATCTGTTCTGTTCCCGGGTGACCCAGACACAGGGAGGCCCAGGCCCTTCATGACCCCTGCCTCTCAGAGTCCTACAACTGCCTCAACCCATATTCAGCCAGGAGCTCAGGGCACTCTGAACTATTCTGGAGTAGTGTGCATGCACTCTTGTAAGTATAAAAAGCTGAACACCGCTGTCCAGCTCAGTACCAAAGCTTTAAATTCACACTCTGCTGAAATACTAGCACGTGTGGTATTGGATTATAAATTCATAAAATGTATTAGTGTAAATTGTATTTAAAGCTGCTCCTGTGTGGTTCAATCCTGTGATATTCAAGCTTCTAAAGTGACTGATGAATAGGTAATTTGCTTAATACGCCCATTAACACATGCACTTTGGTAAAATTCTAGACATTACAACAGAGCATTCTGTCTTTTAAAAATAACCTTATATTAGGTTATTTTCAGCTCTATGAGAAGTTGGCCTGTAGAGTTCCCAGGAGGGCACTGGTACTTTATACAGAAAACACATCTGCTTCTAGCTTTGTGCTTAGGTCCCGTCTTGGCATACTTGATCAAAGCAAACTGGTACTTAATTTGACTATTAAAAATATGGAGAGTCCCTGTCCCTGTCCCCCCACCCCCTCCCGGGCTGTAGTTTCCTGGAATGATTTAATTTCTTTATTTCTTTTTAATTGACAATAGATTTTAAAAATATATATATATATATTCTGATTACCCTTTCCTCTCCTCCCCCCATTCCTCCCTGATCCTTTTCACTTTACCATACACACACACTCTCTCTCTCCTACAAATATCTATCTATCTGTCTATCTAGATATAGATACACATATATACACATGTGTGTGTGTGTGTATATATATATATATATATATATATATATATATATATATATATATATATATATATATATTGGTGGAACACATCTTTAATCCTAGCAGGCGCATCTCTGTGAGTTAAAGACCAGCCTGGTCTACAAAGGGAGTTCCAGAACAGCCAGGGCAACACAGAGAAATCCTGTCTTAAACCAAACCAAACCAAACCAAACCAAACCAAACCAACCAATCAAACAAACAAAAACCCCCAAAGAACTGGGGACTGGAAAGATGGCTCAGCAGTTAAGAACAGACTGCTCTTCCAGAGGATCTGAGTTCAATTCCCAGCAGCCACATGGTAGCTCACAATCATCTGTAATGGGATTCGATGCCCTCTTCTGGTGTGACTGAAGACAGTGACAGTGTACTCATATACATTAAAAAAAAAAATCGGGCTGGGCGTGGTGGCGCACACCTTTAATCCCAGCACTTGGGAGGCAGAAGCAGGTGGATTTCTGAGTTTGAGGCCAGTCTGGTCTACAAAGTGAGTTCCAGGACAGCCAGGGCTACACAGAGAAACCCTGTCTCGAAAAACCAAAAAAAAA
>CACVCL010031067.1:0-37354 GCA_902729485.2 Mus minutoides
TGATGGCCGACTAGGCCATCTTCTGCTACATATGCAGCTAGAGACACGAGCTCTGGGGGTACTGGTTAGTTCATATTGTTGTTTCACCTATAGGGTTGCAGACCCCTTCAGCTACTTGGGTACTTTCTTTAGAGCCTCCATTGGGAGCCCTGTGTTCCATCCTATAGCTGACTGTGAGCATCCACTTGTTTGCCAGGCACTGGCATTGCCTCACATGAGACAGCTATATCAGGGTCCTTTCAGCAAAATCTTGCTGGCATATGCAATAGTGTTTGAATTTGGTGGCTGATTATGGGATGGATCCCTGGGTGGGGCAGTCTCAGGATGGTCCATCCTTTTATCTTACCACCAAACTTTGTCTCTGTAACTCCTTCCATGGGTATTTTGTTCCCTATTCTAAGGAGTATCCTTTTCATTTATCATTTAAAACTGTTTATTTCCTTTTTATGTAGCTTCCTTCTGATAATCAAGGACTAAAATAGAAAATCTGGCATTCATATAAAGTTGTATATAAATATTTTTTATTAATTTATTTATTTCACATGTTACACATACCAATTGCAGCTCCCCTTATCCCATCCTTTCCTCACACATACCTTCCACCTATCCCTCATTCACTTCTCCTCAGAGAAAGGGGAGTTAACTCCTGGGTATCAACACATCCTGGCATATCAGGTTGCTATAGGACTAGGGGCATCTTCTCCCACCTGGCCAGACAAGGCAGCCCAGTTAGAACAGGATCCAGAGTCAGAATATATAGTCAGGGACAACCTACTCAAACAACACTCCATTTGTTAGAGGAGCCGCATGAAGACCAACTGCACATGTGTTGCATATGTGCAGAGGGCTTAGCTCCACTCAATGCTTGCTCTTTGGTTGGAGGTTTAGTGCTGAGGAGTCCCCAAAGATCCAGGTTAGTTGACTCTGTTGATCTTCCTACATAGCCCTAATCCCCTTTGCATCCCTCAATCCTTCCCCCAATTCTTCCACAAGACTCCCTGAGCTCTTTCTCATATTTGGCTGTGGGACTTTGCATCTGTTTCCATCAGATGCTGGATGAAAGCCTCTCAAAGGAAAGTTATTCTACATTCCTGTCTGCAAGCATAAGCAAGTATCATTAATAGTGTAAGGGGTTGGTTCTAGCCCATGGGATGGGTTTCAGGTTTGGCTAGTCATTGGTGAGCCAGTCCCTCAATCTCTGCTCTTTTTCCCAGCACTTCTTGTAGGCAGGACACATTTTGGGTCAAAGGTTTTTTTTTTGGTGTTGTTGTATTTATCCCTCTATTGGGAGTCCTGCCTAAGTACAGTAGGTAGCCACTTCAGCCGCCATATCTCCGTCTTCTGAGAGTCACCCCCATAGACTCAGTGGATCCTCCCATGCCTGAAGTCTCTAACATGTCCTAGAGATGCCTTTCTGACCAGGCCCCTCTGATTTCTGTTCTCTCTGCCCTGCTCTCCACACATATGATTCTGCAAAACCCTTGTACCTGGCAATACCCTTCCCAGTTCCATTCACCTCAAAGGACTATTTTATTTCACCTTCTCTGTGAGATCTAATCATCCTCCTGTGATCCTCCTTGCTATTTGGACTCTTTGGGTCTGTGGATTTTAGCATGGGTATGCTGTACTTTATGACTAATACACACTTATGAGTACATACCATGCATGTCATTTTAGGTCTAGGTTACCTTACGCAGGATAATATTTTCTAGTTCCTCCCATTTGCCTGCAAATTACATGTCTCCCCTGTATTTAACTTTTTGGTGTATGTCCAGGAGTAGTATAGCTGGATCTTCGGCTAGAACTAGTCCTATTGTCTGAGAAACCACCAAGTTGATTTTCAGAGTTCTGATACAAGTTTGTACAGTAATCGAGTGCTCCCCTTACTCCACATCCTCACCAGCCTGGTCTCACTTGAGTTTTTGACCTTAGCCATTCTGAATGGTGTAAGTTAGAATCTCAGAGGTGTTTGGATTAGTATTTCCCAGATAACAAGGAGGTTGAACATTTCTTTAAGGGTTTCTTTCTTACTAGAGATTCCTCTGATAAGAATTATCTGTTTAGTTCTGTTCCACATTTTTAAAATGATTTATTTATTTGTTGGTGTCTAATTTCTTGAGCCCTTTTAAAATTTTAGATATTAGAACTCTGTTTTATGTAGGATTGGTGAAGATATATTCCCATTCTCTAGGCTGCTATTTTGTCCTATTGATGGTGTTCTTTGCCTTAAAGAAGCTTTTGAGTTTCATGAGGCTTCATTTATTAATTATTGATCTTATAGCCTGAGCTATTGGTGTTCAGTTCAGGAAGTTGTCTCCTATACCAAATGTAGTCAAGGCTATTCCCCACATTCTGTTCTATTATATTCAGTGTATCCTGTTTTGAGGGTTTTGATGAGCTTGCACCTGAGTTTTGCACAGGGTGATGAATATGGATCCATTTGCATTCTTCTACTTACAGACATCCATCAAGTTAGACCAGCACCATTGTGTGGTTTTGACATCTTCATCCAAATTCACATGTCCATATGTGTGTGGGCTTATCTCTGGGTCTTTGATTTAATTATGTTAATTAACCTATCTGATTCTTTATCAATAACATGCAGTTTTTATTACCATTGCTCTGTAGTGCAGCTTGAAATCATGGACGGTGATACCTCCTCCAGAACTTCATTTATTGTACATGTTTGTTTGTTTGTTTGTTTGTTTATCTATCTATTTATTTTTGACTATCCTAGAACTTTTTATTTTTCCAAATGAAAGTTAGAATTTTTCTTTCAAGGTCAGTAAATAATTATGTTGGAATTTTGATAGAAATTGTCAGACCCAAGCAGGCTTCCTGATTGTCAGTTCAGCCTGCATAAGGCTCTATGAGTTCTGCTTAGTTGATTCTGTGGATTTTCTTATTGACCCCTCTGACTCCTACAATTCTTCCTCCTCTACTTCTGCAGGATTCCCAAGCTGCATCTAAAATCTGGATGAGAGTCTTCACATCTGTTTCCATCAGTAAAGCAACTGATTCTTAAAGATAGTCAATAGAATATTTGAATACTCTCTCTTTCCTTTGAGAGAGCTGCCTCATATTGGTGAGCTATTTTTCTACATGTATGTTCTCTTTCTACCTCTGTATGTTCTATCCTAAAATTATTGGAGAATTTGGTTAAGAATAATCACCATTGATAATGGGTAGTCTTGAATTTATTTTTTTTAAGCATAATCATTGAGAAGAAATAGATTATATTTGAACAATCATGGTTGATTTGGCTTGGGGAAATGGGTTACTTAGTGACAGTTTAATACATAACTGTGAAGGTCTGAGTGAAGTCCAACAGAACTGATTAAAAAAAATCTATCAGCACTGGCTTAAAATCCCAGTTTGCATACCAGGGCTGGCTGGCAAAGTTGGAAGCTGACTGAAGCTTGCTGAGTGAAATTGGTATTCTCCCAACCCAGTGTTGCACTCGTAAAGAATAAGTAAGAGCGAGAGACACACACATGTACATGTACCAGCATACTCACATGTACACATGAATGTATATGTGGACAAACTCACAAACACACACACACACACACACACACACACACACACACACACACCACATGAACAAATTATTCTCTGCTGGACTTGGTGTCCTTACCACCAAATAAAAGAGAACCTGAGAGTCTGGTCAGCAGATACATCCTATGCATTCACTGAATGTGATAGTTTCCTTTCTATTTGAGCCATTAATACAGCTACAATTTCAGGTTCTTGGTCCTTGAGCTTTCTCCTTCTGCTGCTGCTAAAAATTAGTAATAGTTGTCTGCAAGGGAACATTGATGAAACGTCCTTATTTTAAAATATTCTGAAACTGTAGGCTATCAATTATTTTCTCTAAATCCTGAGAGATTTTACTCACAGACACAAATAACTTTGATATCATTATACCTCTTCTCAAGTCTTTACCTCCTGCATCTGAGTCACAGAAGATTTCTCACAGGTTTTTATCCATTCTTCTCAATCTAGGGGAAAATATTTCATTTCCATCCCACGCAACTCTATAGTTTTAAAGTAAAAATTTTATGTTAACCTTGAACTTTGAAAAGAAATAGCATTTTCTTATTTGTAGCAACTTGTATAATTGCAGTGTTGATGTATATTAAGATATATTTACTCCACATAACTGCTATCCTTAATGATGACTTTTAAAATTTGTTTATATAAGCATGTATAATTTCAACATTTTTAAGTGTCTTATTTTTTACTTCTGTATTTTCTTATACAATACAAAGTGCTCATCTGTTGAATTATAAAAGAATTCATATTTATCTGCTGTTGGAGAGAAAAATATGGTAAGGTTAACTAAGAGAACAGTTGTTTGGTCGTGCATGAAGGAATTAGCCCTTTTAGAGTTGAATGTGTGGCAGAAGACTGGTACATAAGAGTGAGGGAAAAGGTAGAGAGGTAGTGCTAATCTTATCAAAAAGAAGGGAGTTGGTCTTAATGTCATGGTGTGAAAAGGAAGCCAAGCCTCTGCTATTACATCACAAGATAAAACGTGGGAAATGGAAATCAATTTTGAGTAGCTCATGAAAATTTTTTTTTCAGCTCCCACAAAGAGTCTCCTTAACTGCTCCACCCTCGCCTCCCTCCGCATTACTCTTCCTGGTAAATTTCCACAGTGCTGGACATGAAAGCATGCGCCTATGCTTGTGTTTGACACTCTAGAATTCTCCCAACCATTGCAGATTTGCATGAAAAAAAATATGGAAGGAATTAAACATCAGGGTTTAGTCAGAGTGTAGCCCGTTCTTCTTAAACTTGCTTGCCTGTTTCTGTTTGTTTTCGGGGAGCACTCAGATTACTGCTTAGTTCTGGGGGGGAGCCTTCCTTGATTTCATGGATAGATTATATTTTATTCCTAGCATGAATGTATAATGCAGTTTGTTTAATTAAGTATTGTTATATTCAGTGGTAACTTACCATCCTGGTCTTTCTCAGCATCTATACTACATGATATTCCAACATCCTTTATCTACTTTAGTAGAAATCAACATCAGTGAGTCTCTGCTAAAAGCCCAAAGTGATGTGTAAATGTGTTCGGTTCTTACTGAACAGCTGTAATTGATTTAAGCCAGAGAGAAATATTACAGGATTTATATTATAAGCAACATTTAATGTGTGACCACAATTTATTTTTAAAATATAAGATTTTTGTTGACCTGATAGTTTCCATACTTAAGGAGACAATAAAACTGATGACTCACTCCTAACTGAAGTTTTAACGATTTATTTATCTCGTTCTATTTCAAATTCTGCTTCCTTGCTCTGCTTGATCCAATCACCCATTTTGGTCAAATCTATTCCACCTAAATGATTCAGTAAACATAGAAGAACACTTGTATTATTTTGTTAATTAATCCAATGTGTTCCAAAAGTATATCTACTGTCAATAATATATGTCTGAACATGTTTCTTAATTTTGTTGGAAACACTACTTTGCACAATGTTTTTCCTGTGGAAAACTTTTCCTCCTGGGAGGATTTAATTGCATTCAGACATCATTCAGAGATTAAAAATGTTGCAAAGTAAAAGCAAATTGTGCTCAGATCTGAAAGGATCTGGGTCAGTTTATAACACATGCATGGAAAAGATGCTATGAGTATATTTTAAAGGCGAATTTGAAGAGGTCTTTAAACTGTCTGCATGTGCCAGTGTCTCCACCTGCTTTTCTGAACTATCCTTTAGTTGTGACTTTTCCCAACATTGTTCAATCCAGAGAATACAAGTAATATCACAATTTAGAACCATCCCAAAAACATAGAAAATGTTAATGTGCATGCATGCTCATCAACTCCCTCAGGGTACAGTTTACACATCCTTCCTATTGAAGGACAACGCCCACCACTTCAATGCATTTGTTCTGTTTCTAATTCTGACACAGACAGCTTTCCCCTCCAGGAAAGGATGAGTGACCTGTTTGAATAATAGTTTCTCTATATTTGCAAACTTTTCTGTTATTAGCTGATCGATAACCTCTTAAATACATTGCATCTACCAACACTCTGATACTTCTCCATGAATACAAACAGAATAAAGAAGACCTAAGAATGTCAAACTCCTGGACTATCACTGAAAGTTTTTTTCTCTTGCAAGTATCCATAGGAACATCCCAAAGTTGTTTCTCTTAATTTTTCATTCAGATGTTGTAGACTTGGACAAAGGTATCAGAGATTTGCTTTCAAACACTGAATTAGAAATGCTTTCCCAGGAGAAGTTCTGTAGTAGTTGCAAACGTCCTTTAAGAATCTTGTGAAGAGACAGTTTGATTCTTCCAGTGCTTGAAACGTACTATCTGTATAGTTACTCTTCTACTTGGACAAGTGATTCGTTACTCTCAGAAATTCTCCATCTCTCATTCTTCTGCTACTCAACTCAAACGGAGGACAATAATCAAGAGAAAAAACATCTGGAGAAGATATATTTAGAGGCTGGATTAAATCTTCTATCAGACATAATAACCTCAGACCCTAATAAACTTTAAGGGTCAAATGTTTCTACATCAAACTCTGAGAGTTCAAGAACATCCTTTAGCCATCTAAAAGGCCAAATTAATCAACAGTATGATTTGTTTATGTTACTGTGCATTGTAGTCTAGCCATTTACCAATTCAACCAAAATTTCTCTCCATTCATATTTAATTTTCTATGAAATAGCAATAATCTATGAATGGTATGTTAATATATTACAATTATTCAATTATAAAATGAAAATATATCTTTCATATCACTAATTAGAAGCTATAAGATTCTACTAGTGTACTGGCTGGTTTTGTGTGTTAACTTGACACAGGCTGGAGTTATCACAGAGAAAAGAGCTTCAGTTGGGGAAATGCCTCCATGAGATCCAGCAGTAAGGCATTTTTTTCAATTAGTGATCAAGGGGGGAGGGCTCATTGTGGGTGGTGCCATCCATGTGCTGGTAGTCTTGGGTTCTATAAGAAATCAAGGTGAGCAAGCCAGGGTAAGCAAGCCAGTAAGCAGCATCCCTCTATGGCCTCTGCATCAGCACCTGCTTCCAGACCTGCTTGAGTTCTAGACATAACTTCCTTTAGTGATGAACAGCAATGTGGAAATGTTAGCTGAATAAACTCTTTCCTCCCCAACTTGCTTTTTGGTCGTGATGTTTGTGCAGGACTAGAAACCCTGAATAAGACAGTTAGTAAGCACATTCAAATATGAAAGGTCTTTAGTTGTTTCGTTAACATTTTTATAAGATAAGCAATAGACTATAGTATTCATCACTAAAATATATTTTCTTGTGACTATTGTATATTGGAATTCCTATGTCCTTCATTGTTCAAAATCAACACTAGATTCAGGTAGTAGAATGTCCCATGTCATAGCTTTAGCTGATTTCAAACTCTTGTTGCTTGAAACCACTGAACGTGAAATTATTTTTTTCAAAAGGTTAAAGTTACCATTATTATATGTTCTTTATGTTAGTGCTTAATCCAAAAAGTCCAGAAGAATTTTAAGCTTCTATAATGTATTCAAAGAATGTTTGTCTTCATCTGACTGGCACGAAGTCAGTCATTTATTTTTTAACTTGTTACTAGAGATATTTATATAACTGGATATGAAAAAGAAGCTCTTTGGGGACACCTGTTGGGTTTAGGAAAGGGAATGTAGCTAAAAGGTATATAGTAAAGGAAATTTGGAAAACTGTAAATTAAAAGTCAGCATTGGCACCTACAGGGAACATGCCATCTTATGTAATGAGGCTGTGGGAGTAATTATAGTTATCTAACACTTTCTAGAGTTAATATCATTAACTAAACAATTTTGTTCCTCCTAACCACCTGCTTATTTAGGGAGATGATTTGGAAAGCACAGACATTTGTGATCTCTTTGTAACTATTCGATGTGGTAAAAAAGTCTTTAAATTAAGGACTACTGTCCTACATGCTAATTAATGTCTACTCAGAACCACCTACATCTGGAATAATTAACTAGCTATGCATATCACATCCCCATTTGCCATCCCAATGGGCTCATGTCTTAGGGTAGGACTTATCTTGCAAGCCAGCTATTGAAACTTGGATGCCAGTCAAACCCCAGCTATGCAAGCTATGGATTTTGGCTTTGCTTACCAAGAATGTATCATCCCGATCCAATAAATTTCCAAAGGAATTTTGGGGTGAAACTCTGAGGCAGGGCAATGTTTTTCTCCCAAAATAAACAAATAGTATCATGCTAGAAAGATATGTTACAAATTCAGTATTATTTCATGGGAGAAGTACATGTTCGGAGAATATAATTTTATATATGTTGAGTGTGCTAATGAACCAGAGGATATCCCCATTATATATTTTAATTCTTGGCTTTCTAGATAGGTAGGAGGGATTTATAAAAGGAAGACTTATACCACTATCATTGTGTATTGATTCATCCACACGATTTCTCTCTAATACATAATTCATAAGAACTTCATATATTTTGATATTTGAGATACAAACGATTTATACATAAGGGTTAACTGATGACAAACAACTACTAAGATTCTAAGAACTGGATTTGCTTCTGAAACTGTTTTAGTTTTCTTTATTTGTATGCCTAAATCTGCAAGCATGGTGAACAGAACAGATAGCTTGGTATATTTAAGAAAAGGAGCAGTACAGTGTTTGAATTTAGCTGGAAGAACGATAGTCATAAAGATTAAAATTATTTGGCTGGAAAGAGAAAGTCGAAAAGATGTAAACAAGATCAGGCCAGTGATCCAAACAACAGGTTTGATTTTTCTTTACTGAAGATAGATTCTTCTCTCATACAGTACATCTCAGCCACAGTTTGCCCTTCCTCCACTACTCCCTATTCTCCCTACCTTCTCTCTCCCCACCCAAATCCACACCCTTTCTGGTTCACTTCAGAAATGAACAGGCCTCCAAGAGACAACAACCAAATAGAGAGAGTAACCAAGGCAAATGGCCTCACATCAAGGCTGGACAAGCACCATAAGAGGATGAAAAGCTTAAAACATCAGTCTGAGGCATGTCCACTCTCACTGTTAGAAATCCCCTGCCCCCAAAAAAGTCAGGCTAATAGTGATAACGGACACACAAAGCTCTTGGTTCAGACCCATCAGGCCATATGCTTTACCACATCAGTTTCTGTGAATCCATATGAGCCAACTTAGATAATTTATTAGGCCATGTTCTTCTGGGTTCCCCTTCCCTCTTCTGTGCGGTTGCAATCTTTTACCACAACTGCAATTTAGGATTTAATAACAACCTTAAGCAGTAGCTCCTACCATTTGGAACTGAACTGCAACATTTTACTAAGTACTCCCAACTGACTTATGTCTAACTAGTTTATTTAATATAAATACAAAATAAATTGTAAGCACATTTAATTCAAGTATCTTAGAATGTTTTTAATATATCAATTTTAACATTAATTAAGGAATTAAAATTAATAAGTGGAAAGGGATCCTCAAAGTGTTCAGTATTAATTGTTGTTTTATAAGTAAATCAATTTCAACACACACACACACACACACACACACACACACACACACACACACACTGTAGACACCCTATACAAAAGACAATGTTCTACCCAAAAGCCATAGGTTAACAAACAAAGAAAGCCCAGTATAAGGCTTTGCTGAGTTGTTGTCTAGTGATTGCAAAGATGCCTAAAACAATTCAGGCTATTGTCATTGTTCCTAGTTTGGCATAAGGAACTGAGAGTAAGACCCCATTGCTGATGACATCACAATCATTGGTCACAGGACATAGAAAAATCAAGCTAGCACTGATCTGGAAGTATCCTTTTCATTAGTTAATACCCATAGTACCAAAAGGTATACAAGAGCTGCTGGTGGAGAAACACCATCATTGGTCATACCTAGCAGTAAACCTCTTCAACTACAGTAGTGACTAGCCTAATAAGATATGCAAGCTATGAAGGTGTAGAACAAATGAATAGGGTAACCCAGTAACTTAGGGCCTTAACCAGAATGGAACTCATTCCTAGTGCTATATTCACTTAGCAATGACCTTGTAGCTGGGAGTCACATACAATACTAGCATTATGTTGCTAGAGGGACATAATATCAAACTGCCTTTAAATTCTTACATTTATATGCACAGAGCAAATCTAAGTCCTCATGGTTAAGCTTTTGTTATCCAGTGGGTGTCAGTTAATTCAGGGACTCATGGCTGATAAAAATATAGAGAATAGGTAATTTAATAATGCTCAGCTCTAAACAGGACATTCATATCAGCCTGACATAAGATTTGTAAGCATGTATGGGGAAAATGGGTAAAATATGTAATAGCCAGAGGCTGAGGAACACTATTCTCAGCTCATTACTATATTCTGAATATGACAGGGAAGCAGCACTTAAGACTTTATAGCAGCTTTAATTTCCAATAAAAGACCTGCACAAGATCAAGACAATAAACACTGTGACATGAAGAGGGAAGGGGTTCCCCAGCTTGACTTCTAGCTGTTGGCAATTGATGGTCTCTGGGGACAAAAGAGTCCATTGCTTTTTGTGGTGTCACCCATGGTAGGCTGCCAAAGCTCCAGCTTATCATGGCCCTCCCTATATGACCATTGCTTACTGAATTAGGATGCTTTTTAAAGTAAAAGAAGACTTGAAGTTGGAGGGTATGTAAGAGAAGTTGTATGGGAGGAGTTGGAGGGAGGATCTGAGAAAAATATTGTCCAAATGCATTCTACTAATTACCAAGAATAAATTTTATTAATATATGTTGAAATGTTTTTGGAATGATTGTATTTATTGTGCTGAACAAATGAACTGATGGTTTCCAAGGCCCAGAGAAAGAAAACTATTCTTGCTGTCTTGAAAATTTCAGTGTCAAATTCAGGGCACTCGTGATGTTGAAGAATGATAATGTTTTGCACATCCTGTGGTGTCTGCTAATAAAGCGACTAAAGCTCCTTTGAATTGGATGTGTAAAGCCTCCCTCTCTAGAAACATGTTGGAGAAGTGTAGAGGGTGCTGATCTGATGTGCTCCATGTGTTCTTAACTATATTGTTTCCTTGATTGTTTGGCTTTTGTTTGCTATTGGTTTTTATAACTGCATGATAAGGTTGATTATTGTATATTGTTCTTGGGTCTGTAAAATGTTAACAATATACTAAATCTTGACCCAAGGAGAGTAAAACATGAGTTCCTTCAAAAATGAAGATAAACAGGGAACTGGGAACCTTAGGGAGCCTACCCAAATATTTCTCAGAAGACACGAATTTTATTGTAAAAACTTTCATCAATGGTTACTCACTATTCTTGAGTGATTGCTTGAGTTAATGGCTTAAATACATGAGGTCAAAACATGTCCACATTGGTAATTAGATGATGAGCAACAATTTACTTCCTCTTTCTGTAAGCACTGGAGATCCTGTTATTTGTAAAGTTCTTCACAAGTTACTGAAATCAAATTAAAGCACATCATAAATTTTGTTATTTCTGTGTTAATTGATTCTTCAAAAACAATTATGTAAATATAAATGACATAAAAACAAAAGGAAAATTGGAAGATAATTATGGAAATCTCTTCAAATATTCTCAGTACAAACGTGAGCTTGTAGAAATCATTAGAAATCCCAGCCTGAGGCTTCTACTCATCTTTGGTTATTGAGTTCCTGGAAGAAAAACAAATTCACAGACATTTTACTTACAATATACTTTAAGCAGCACAACAGCTTGGCAGCTGCTTATCCTTCATGTTGTTAGAATCTACTTTCCTATTGATAACCCCTAGTAATTTCTTACAATCTTTGACCCAAGCTCGCAAAAATTCCATCCCATCTATAGCTCTTCTGCCTAGCTGTTGGTTGTTGGCACCTTTATTTACCAATCAAAATTAACTTGAGGATAGGGTCACAGGGCCTATGTGCAGACTGCAAGTCTTGGGGGTCTGCACTTAACATTCCAATAAATAATAAAAGACAAAGTCTCAAGATGGACTTGGCACTCTGATTTCTCTGTTGGTAATTGGGGAAATGAAAATGATATGAGCTGTGTATGACTGACAGTGAGAGAAATAGTTACCCTAAAACAAGTATTGCTAGAAATCTAAAACACGACTCCCTCACTAAGCTCTTGGTTTTAGAATTGAGTATCAGATGATGATATATTAATGTCTTAGTTCAAAATATTAGCTAATTAAATGAAAATGAATTCGTGTTCAGGTTGGCACGTCCTTGGCAGATAAGTCAGCACTAGTGGGTTGAAAGTTCCTGATCAGTATCTGTTTCACAAGGACAAAAGAAATGATAAATATACAATGCTTCCAGAAGACCTGACTCAACTCCACAGCGTTCAACAGGATTCCTTTGTGTGCTAGGCACCACCTGGCTACCAGCAAAATATTTATTAAATGTAGAACATGGCTTACAGTATTATTATGGAAAGAAAAGTCTTAGTTTTGTATGTTATTGAAAGAGGAGTGAGAATCAGAAGCAAAATTAAAATTTTCAGTGCTTTCATTTTTAAACTTAATTTTAGAAATTATAATTTATATAACAAGTAAATTATGTTAAAATGACTGCCCTTTTGTAAGATAGTATAATATTAGAGATACAATTTTGCTTCATTTGAACAGTGTTAGTAGCTTTCCTTTTATAGAAATGAGGCACAAAGTATCAAGAAAAAAGGATTTTGTTAAGAAACTTGGATATTATTTACGCTTTTATTTTTTTTACATATTTTAATCAAAGAAGTATGAAAGAGGGGAAATCCACAAAGGAAATACCACAAAAGATTAATGCCCAATGAAACAAGTATACAGTTATATAGTTATTAATAGTATGCTTGTAAATACATGTGTGAGCATGCACATACACACAACACACATACACACACACACCAAATATAATCCATGCCAGTTGGCGGAGAAAAGTTGAGGTGCAGTCCAAATAGTACCTATCTGTATTGCCTTTCACACTCACCAGTGTAAACATGTGACTAGCAATATTGGGTTGTTAATTGTGAAGTAATTCAGGTTTGTTTTGAGCAATGTAAGTTTTATTTTTCTAATAATAACCATAAAGAAATGTAAACCATACTTTTGGAAAATCATTGGCTACCTAGACAGTCAGTGCTCTGGACAACTCCCCGGATTTCAGGAAGGTATTATTTTCTTAATTTTGTAAAGTATTTAAGAAAAGAAATGTTTCCATGTCCTAAACAGAACAGCAATGGCTTGTGCTGTAAGATCAAAAATTAACAAATGGGACCTTGTAAAATTGCAAAGCTTCTGTAAGGCAAAAGACACTTGTCAATAAGACAAAAAGGCCACCAACAGATTGGGAAAGGATCCCCGCCCTGTTCCCCTGCCCACCCACTCCCACTTCTTGGCCCTGGCGGTCCCCTGTATTGGGGTATATAAAGATTGCATTACTAAGGGGCCTCTCCTCCCAATGATGGCCGATTAGGCCATCTTCTGCTACACGTGGAGCTAGAGACACAAGTTCTGCGGGTTCTGGTTAGTTCATATTGTTGTTCCTCTTCTAGGGTTGCAGACCCCTTCAGCTCCTGGGGTTCTATCTCTAGCTTCTCCATTGTGGGCCCTGTGTTCCCTCATATAGATGACTGTGAGCATCCACTTCTGTACGAGACAGGTATATCAGGGTCCCTTAAGTAGACACTTATTGTCCTATGCAATAGTGTCTGAGTTTAGTGACTGATTATGGGATGGATCCCCCCTGGTGAGGTAGTCTCTATATGGTTCATCCTTTCATCTTAGCTCTAAATTTTGTCTCTGTAACTCCTTTCATGGGTATTTTGTTTCCTATTCAAAGGAGGAATGAAGTATCCACAAGCTGGTCTTCCTTCTTGATTTTCTTGTGTTTTGCAAATTGTATCTTGGGTATTCTAAGTTTCTGGGCTAATATCCATTTATCAGTGAGCACATATCCAATGACTTCTTTTGTGATTGGGTTACCTCACTAAGGATTATATCCTCCAGATACATTCATTTGCCCAAGAATTTCATAAATTCATTTTTTTAATAGCAGAATAGTAAGTACTCCATTGTGTAAATGTACCACATTTTCTGTATCCATTCCTCTGTTGAGGGACATCTGGGTTCTTTCCAACTTCTGACTATTATAAATAAGGCTGTTATGAACATAGTGGAGCATGTATCCTTATTACCAGTTGGAACATCCTCCGCCCAGGAGAGGTATTGCAGGATCCTTTGGCAGTACTATGTCCAATTTTCTGAGAAAACGCAAGACTGACTTCCAGAGTGGTTGTACAAGCTAGCAATCCCACCAACAATGGAGGAGTGTTCCTCTTTCTCCACATCCTCACCAGCATCTCCTGTCACCTGAATTTTTATCTTAGCCATTCTGACTAGTGTGAGGTGGAATCTCAAGTTCAAAGCATTTTTAAAATGAGACTCTTTAGTCTCCTTTGTTAGACCACTGGGGCCTCCATAAGAAATACGATAAATAAGGTTTATTAAATTTATTTGCTTACATTAATTCCAAATAGAGAATATTAGTCCTCTTGGAGTGAGTCCTTTTTCCTGAATTACAGATGGCTGCATTCTTTCTGGTCTCACATGGTCACAGAGAGTAACCAGGTTTTCTTCTTGTAAGAACATCAGCCTTATCAGATCAAAGCTCTAAGCACATGATGTCTTTGAACCCTAATTCCTACCTCCATTAAATAAAACAGCTTTGGGTAAAGAGCTACCATCTACAATATTTTTTTTCAGACATGGACTCTGTCCATAGCATTACATTACTCATAGGCTCATTTTCATATATTATCACATACAAAATGCAGTCAAACCTTGCTCCTTCCAATATTAACAGTAAATACTAGAGACTTGAGGCAATGAATAGTTTTCTTTGGCTTGGTGTCCATTCCTCTCAGCCATCTCCACCCTGTTTCTGAGGTGGGAGTGCTAAGTATATCAACTCTTGTTGCTGGAGGCTCAGTCCCTCCCTTTACTTGAAGACCACACATACCATAACTTTATTGGAGATTTATAAAATTCTACAGCCTCCCTTAAGTTCTACAGCCTACCTTCAGTCCATCTTTCCCTGTGGCCTCTTTCATTCCATTATTTCCAAATGAAGCATCACACTCCTCTGGATATAATTATATTTCTTCCCTTGAGGTGGCTCATTTAACTGATTATATTCATGTTCTCTCTCTCTCTCTCTCATCAGATATCATTCACTCTGTCTACATAAGCTCAGATGTTCACAATAAGATACAAAGGACCGGGGTCTTAGATAACATGAATGCACTGGCCCAAATATGTGCAGACCAGAAGTCCAAGTTCAATGGCATTCAACTCAACTCCTGTTTTTCTGGTGGTGTTCTCAGTATGTCTTCTCATGGGGATGGAAGCAGAGCCCTCTAGTGTATTTTATTATAATGACACTAATCCTTTAGGAATAACCTCTGCAATGACTATTAAAGCTTCAATTTACAGAATATAAGCTCCTAACATCATATTATCTATGTTGGCACAGCACTTTTAAATTTTTGTATTCCGTTTGATGTTTAATCCTATCAGAATCTCTAGAACCATTGTAGGCTACTCAAACCCACAAGACCTTCAAAAGGTCTTTGTACTGGCTAGTTTTTGTGTCAATTTGACACAGCTGGGTTATCACAGAGAAAGGAGCTTCAGTTGGGGAAGTGCCTCCATGAGATCCAGCTGTGGGGTATTTTCTCAATTAGTTATCAATGGGGAAAGGCCCCTTGTGGGTGGGACCATCTCTTGGCTGGTAGTTTTGGGTTCTATTATAGAGCAGGCTGAGCAAGCCAGGGGAAGCAAGCCAGTAAAGAACATCTCTCCATGGCCTCTGCATCAGCTCTTGCTTCCTGACCTGCTTGAGTTCCAGTCCTGACTTCCTTGGTGATAAACAGCAGTATGGAAGTATAAGCTGAATAAACCCTTTCCTCCCCAACTTGCTTCTTGGTCATGATGTTTGTCCAGGAAGAGAAACCCTGACTAAGACAAATTGGTACCAGCAAAGTGGGGTATTCCTGACCGACCATGTTTTGGGTAGAACTGTGGAAGGACTTTGAAACTTTGGGCTAGAAGATCCATTCGGTGTTAAGAACTCTGTGGGATGTTGTGTAGGAGCTTGGAAGATAATGTTGAGAACAATGCAGAAGATGGAGGCTTGTGAAATTTCAGAGGGAAAATTAAAGACTCTTTTCAGGGCCATTGCTATTTTGGGAAGATTTTGTGGTTCTGGTTAACTGGGACTGAAGAATCAGCTGTGATTAACAAGATAACTACTAAAGCAAACCTTTGCATTACCGGGACTATTGATGCTGGTTAGCTGGAGCTAAGAAATTAGTGGTGATTAAGAAGAGACCAGCATCATTGAGGTGACATCTTCTGGGCAGTGTTTTCTGAAAGCACCAAGAGGTTGTGTTCCAGAGATAGCCAAGGTTGTACTCCTGCTGCAGTGGGACTTGGTAATGTGTAAGAGTTACCCAGGTGGTACTGGTTTTGAAGGCATGAAGGGGTCATGGAGAGCAGCCGAGGCCAGGAAAGCACTCTGAGAGGCCATGGAAGGCAATTGGTGAAAGTGCAGCCTCAGTTGCAATTGATGGCCCAGGACTGAAGGGGTCATGCAAAGGAGTTGAGGCTTGGCACCATGAAGAGAGCCTATAAGAGGCTAGTGTTGAAGCCTAGTTATAGTGGAAGACAGCAGCATTGTGGAGATGCCAGTACCATGAGATGACCACCAAGAACAGCAGCAGCAGTGGAGTACAGGTGGCTGGAGTCTAGAAGACAAGGTGTGTGCTACAAAGGGCATGGCTGGAGAAGTGACCCAAGCCCTTGGAGGAGCCCAGAAAATCGTGAGTTGGATCCCAGACATTGGACAGTTGGAGTTTAATTTTTGCTTTTGATTGTGACTGTGCCCTGATATTTTTCTCTCTTGAAGGAAGAAAATATTTTAGTGGATCCCACAGTTAAGAGACTTTAATTGTAAAAAGACTTTGGATTTTAAAGGATATTGGATATTTTAAAAGGATTGAACTTTTAATATGTAAAGACTGTAGGACTTTTAAGTTATTTAAGATCTTGGGCCTGAGTAAAAACTAAGGTTTGAGGCTTACTAGTGATGTGTTATTGTGTCAAATTGACAAGGGGTCAATTGTACTGCCTAGTTTTGTATCAACTTGACACAGCTGGGTTACCACAGAGAAAGGAGCTTCAGTTGGGGAAGTGTCTCCATGAGATCCAGCTGTGGGGTATTTTCTCAATTAGTGATCAAGGGGGAAAGGCCTCTTGTGGGTGGGACCATCTCTGGGCTGGTAGTTTTGGGTTCTATAAGAGAGCAGGCTAAGCAAGCCAGTAAAGAACATCTCTCCATGGCCTCTGCATCAGCTCCTGCTTCCTGACCTGCTTGAGTTCCAGTCCTGACTTCCTTGGTGATAAACAGCAGTATGGAAGTGTAAGCTGAATAAACCCTTTCCTCCCCAACTTGCTTCTTGGTCATGATGTTTGTCCAGGAAGAGAAACCCTGACTAAGACAGTCTTGTACATCTCAGAACTGTTTCCTTGGCACAAAGTGGAGAGTGTAATTATATGTTAACTATCTGTTACATTCCACTGGGCCAATGCAGTGGACTAATTTTCCCATGTCTTCTTTACATGTGGGTTCCTGCTGAATGGGCCTTCTCTGTCTGCTTCCTAGGATTCTTTAACATTACTATGCCATCTACAAAAGCCATAGGCCATTTCCTGAATACCTGCCTACTTTCTATACTTTAAGAATCTCACAATGTAGGTTACCTCGATATGTTTCTGGTTACTGGAGAATAATTCTGTTAAATAAGTTTAATACTGTTGTATCTGTAGGTGTCTGTTGCCTCGTTAATGCAATGAAATATAATGAATTGCCTCATATCCTATCTGCATATGATCCCACTATGGTGGACTATTTCCTTATTTCTTTAAGTTAATCTTGATGAATATTTTGTCACAATAGTAAGGAAAGTAATTCAGGTAATTGGAAACAATAAGTTCGGATGTTAATGAATTTAATCTAAAAACTTTGGGCTTTTAGAATTGGTTGTGGGGAAGAGTGAGGAGAAATTTGAAGCCACAAGTTAGAAAATCTCCTATACACACTGGCTATAGCAAGACTCTGGTGTGAGTACAAGAGAGCAAAATGCCAAAAGAAAAATAGAAAGTGATACCTTGAATCCTACTTTCTCTATTCATTCATTCATTCTGTCTAATCCATTATATAGGCATTTCAGTCTCCTCTCCATCCCATCCTCTCAGATCCCACATCACCTTTCCTCTCCCCCAGATCCAGTTCTCTTCCATTTCCCTTCAGAAAAGAACAGGCCTCCCTGTGGTATCAAACTTGGTACAATACTAGGCATATGCCCTCCTTCAAGGCTAGATGAAGTCCTACGAGGTGGTGAAAGAGTCAAGGCACTGCCCACTGCCATTGCTAGGAGTCCAACAAAACCTCAAGCTAAAGAACTACAGCATGTATGCAGGGAATAGGGTGCAGGCCCATGCAGGATCCCTGGCGGCTGCTGCAGTCTCTATGATCTCCGATGAGCACGGCTTAGTTGAATCTGATGGCAGTGTGCTGGTGTCCTGTACTCCTGGGTTTTCAAAGGGACACAGGGACTGTTTTCCAGTCCACAGATGAGGAGCCATTTTAGTAAGATACTGCACATACTTTATTCTCTCTGTGTCCTAAGAATCTGAGTCAGAGTGAGGTCACAGCATGAAGGAATTTAACAAAGTCTCCAGACCAAGGATTTTTTTTAATTATAATTTTTTCAATTTATTATTAAATATTTTCTTCATTTACATTTCAAATGCTATCCCGAAAGTTCCCTATACCAAGTGGATGCTCACAATCAGCTATTGGAAGGAACACAGGGTTCCCAATGGAGGAGCTAGAGAAAGCACCCAAGGAGCTGAAGGGGTCTCCAACCCTATAGGTGGAACAACAATATGAACAAGACCAAAGAACTTAGGCTATGTCCCAGTTGCTGTTCAGTTCATATCTTCTGCTCTACCATGAAAAAGAGCAGGAAGTAGAACAAAGATGTGAACATGTATCATTTGGTGGGAAGGAAGGAATCTAATTTGTAGCCAGACTGGACTGGAGAGACTACAGACTGTTCTTGCTGAGGACTTGAGTTGGATGTTCAACATTCAAGACAGGTGGCCCAAAACTGCCTTTAATTTCAACTCCAAGAGATCCAACATCTCTTGGCCTCTACAGGCACCTATGCTCACATGCACATACTCATACATGGATACACCCACACACATAATTAAAATTAAGGAAATTTAATCTTACAGAGAAAAGTTGCAGAAAGAATAGGTACCCAGAAGGCACCTGAGGCTGTTAAATGAATTGGTACCTTGTTGTCTCTTCTGCCAACATGCTCTGAAACCTAGAACCCCACCTGTAAAAGGTTCCAACTTATAAAAGTCCAAAATCCCTTGGAATGAGGGAGCTTGAACTGAGAATGCCTTTAAAGGAGTTTGCTACTAAGGGACAAACATCTTTGGAAATGTTCCCAAAGTTCAGCATAGGCAAGTCAATTTAATTGTGACCCCACATGATTAGACTATCTATCTCAAGATTGCAACAAATTTAGCAATGCTGTTTATTTCTCTGTGTTGTATTTATTTTACAGTTGTAGAGATGTGAGAGTTAAGTGGACAAAGAACATGTTTCCAAGTTTCTAGAGCAAATCCCATTTGGAACTGTATGACAAGGTCCCTGGTCCTACAAGAAGGTCCTGAGGGGCTATTGGAAGAAGCTGTGCAAATGAATTCTATGTAGAAATGGGGGCCTCAGGTTATTAGAAATATCAAGACCATGGACACTATTGAATTAAGATGCAAACATGGATTTGAGCTGGCTTAAGTGAGAAGCTGTGTGTGATGCAGGCAATAGAGCTGAAGAAGAGGGACTATCTAATACTATGAGGCTATAATGATTCCATTATGAATCCCACATGGGGAATTTCAAGTTGGACTGAGGACATTTTGTATATAGAATACACTGAATTTAAAATGAATATAAACCTCTCCAGAGAAAGGGTGGAAATTTATGGCATAAAAGTAATGTTTGGATGCTAGGATATTATGTTTAAATTTTATTGTTAAGTTGGGAGGATATAGAATAAGGACACAATATGGGAAGAAATGACATATTCTTAAACTTTAATAAAAAAACAATAAAAATAAACATAATCTGCCCCAGAAGAAAACAAATTTACAAACTAACTAAGACTATTCATTATTTGAGATCTGTGAAATTACAGTTCTCTTTCTTTCATGGCTCAAATAAAATTATCTACTGATTTCCAGGAGGCTAGCTTTGTGCAGTGTTATTTTTCTGCATCATGGACATAGAAATCCTCTTAAATCAGTTGTGTAACATATATGGGTTTAAAAGTTTAATGATGCAGTTGTGTACTTCTCTAAACTAAGATAAACTATTCATACAAGAGAAGAAACATTTTTACACTATTATAATATAAAAAAATACTTAGAATACTTCTTTAGACATCAACAAGAATTTTTTTTTGAATTTTATCTTTTTTGTAACTATGAACAAAGCAACTTTATTTGGAGGGAGCTGGACTTCTAATGTTATATTTATTGATAATCTTTGGAATGAGGTTTCTGTTATATATCTGATCAGAATAATATTCAAGTATAATTGAATAAATATAAAATCATGGGTCCATGCCAAAGTATTTAAAAACAAAGTCATCATAATCAATTAGTATTGGATATAAAACTATACGTTACCTAACTTATATGGCACATTCTTCACACATTACTACGCTGTTAATTTTATTAAATGTTTCATTTGTTCCAGTCAAATTATAGTTGTTGCAAAGGATACTAAACTCATCAAAAGTCAACCTTGACTAGATAGAATCTATTCACATAACTATAACCAGATCAATTACTCAAACTGTGGAATTGCCCTCATAGTAGTCCTATGAAGATACAAATTACATAACTGAAAAGACTGAGACATCCTAAAGAGTCAGAAAATGCTTTCTTAGTAAAGAATTGTTTGATCCACAAGTTAATAGATGTTGCCTATGGTTAATGACAAATATAGGGTAGTTTTTTTGATGTTCAGAAGTGAAGAAACAGTATTGTTCATTAAAGCTAAAACCTCTAGACCTATATGTCATTTCTGATTAAGAATTTAACTTTTTAATTTGCAACTAATCCCTGCTGGGTAAAAGGGAAATTAGGTTTTCCATGAACTATCACTGGGTAAAGGAACCATACACAATGCCCAGGAGTCACTGGTCAACTCAAGATGGTCTCTCAGTTTCTCTATGCACTTTTTCTTTGTATTGAATTGTTTTGGTCTGTTATTATTTATCTCATTGATTTTATTTGTTTTGATTTTTGGGAGACAAGGTTGGAGAGAGAAATAATGTAAAGCTGGGTGAGTGAGAAGGTTAAGAGGATCTGAAAGAAGCTGGAGGTGGGAGAATAGGATCATGATGTGGTGTACGAAAAAAAATAGAAAAACATGCGGTAAATTTAAAAAAAAAATTTCAGCTTTTCATGTGAAGAACATAAATAGTAATATTAATTTGGCTTTACAGTTCTGTATTAACCACTTCTTAAGGTTTCAGCTATATGATGATTGAAAGCAAGTTAGCTAAGCTGTCTGATCATCAGACCTTAATTAGATCACGAAGGATACAATGAGACCATTCAACATTATTGAGAGAGTAAGGAGCACCTCCTAATGCAGAAATGTCTGTGGCTGAGGCAATGAAAAGATATGTACCCTTCTACACCTTATCTCACAATAGTTATTACAATACCAGAGTTTTCACAATAAGAGGAGAACACAAAATATTCTAATACTTGATAGCTGGAGAAATTTTATTAAAGTGCTTATCTTTGTGTTATCTAACACTAGAATATCATGGAATGAATACAATGATGAAGATTTGTTCTCTCTGATTCTGACAGTCAGGGACTCTCAAGGCCATACACTGCAGTTCTTTGTGCTGGACTACCCCATGCTAGAAGGTAGAAAGACAAAAGAGCAAGAGGGTGAAGGGGAACCAAACATTCTCACAACAAACCTACTCATGAAGACATTAGTCCATTCATAAAGTCAGAGCCTGAAAGACACAATGCCCTCATACAGGTTACGCTCTCACCACTTCTCCACTGTGATCAAGTTCCAAGCATGGGAACTTTGGGTGACACATTAAAATCTCGGCACGCAAGTTGATCATGTAAAAATAGTTAAGTCACTACAAGACAACCTGTAGCTCATTAAAATCACTGCCTCACTGGAAACAGAGAGAATGGCCAATAAGCATGAGATCATTATGTAATATATCTAAATATGTCTTTAAATCCACACAATCAGGGAAAGTATGGGTTGTGATTTTTCCCGGTTATTTTTGGATCTTTCTTAAAATTCATCACAGAGACATTTTAGCCGTAAAGATTAAGAAAAGTCAATTTCTAATGATAATGTTAAATTTAATTGTTGAATTTTCATCTCTTTCAAAAAAAATATGGAGAAAAGAAATAAGAGAAACTTCATGCCATATGTTACCAGTTTATGAACACTTGGACAGACGTGTTTTATTTGAGCTATCTTTTATAGTGTAACAAAAGAAATGTCAGTTATGTGCATGTCAACACATTGTAAATCTATGATCTCTACACAGTGCCACATGGGAATACAAGAAGCTATAATGTCATAATGTAGTCACCAGGAGAACGTGAGAGAAAAATAGAAAGTCAAACATAGGCAATGCTGCTCTCTAAGTCTGCCTCTGGCTTGATAAAATGTTTGCAAATAGGAAAAGAGAACATATGGCTAGATTAGAGAGGGTGATGTCACTGTGCAAATCCTCTGCCGGTATCTCTCATGTTGCAAATTGAAAGGTCTAGTAATTGAACCAAAAGAGCAAAACAAATAAATATGTCAAGTTAACTGAGACAAAATAAATAGGTTCATATTGTCTTCATTATAATGTACATGCGTCTCCAAAAATAAGTGAAAAAAATCTATATTTAGAGTGTGCAATCCAAGAACTAAAATTATACCAGTCACATACTTGAAAAGGCATGGAAAATTTGTAATTAACCATTATATTCAGTAATATTTAGTGCAGCTAAATATAGAACTATCTGCTAATTTTCTTTATAGGAAGGAAGGTTGTATCACTGGCAATACCAGTAATTCCAAAAGGAAGGAATGTCTACAGCCATTTCTGAACTTAAACTGTGTGGGCACCTTGTTATCAAGGGTAGCCATGGGATCATGCATCCTGTAGTACAAGTTTCAAATGGTCCCGAAACTAATATGTGTGTTTTACTTGATGGAAACAGGTCACAGAGGGGTTATGCCATTACATAGCACACCTGGTTCCAAATATCTTTTCTTCTCTCTTCTTCCTGTCTCCAGGGAGGTGAATAAACTCTTCCCATACACCCTGCTGACTCATTATAGGCATGGAAAAAATAAAAGAAGCCATAAAATAAAACCCTGGAAACCCTCAGGTAAAAATAAATTTCCCCTACCTCAAGCTGTTTTGCTCAAGTACTTGGCCACAGCACTGAGAAAAATGACTAAAACAGATGTAAATATAAAAACAATGATAACTCGTTTTAAGGAAAATTTAGCACAAAGCGAATACACTCGGGTGGAGGCTTTAATTGATTCACATTGAATCAAAACTCTTCCTTGACAGCATTAGTATCATCTTCCCAGAAATCATTAGAAGGATCTCTAGACACACCAAATTTTGATCCCACTTTACATCATTACAAATGGAAGATGATGAGTTATCTAGAACACATATTGTTCTTGCTTGCACTCTTTGACAAATGGAAATCACCCTGTGAGCCTGATAAGAAAGTCCCAACTCTCACTGAAGACATATGTCTAGATCTTACATGTTACTTGGTTTTAAAAAATTACTGATAAAAAGATGTTAAGTTTGTGTTAGATTTTTGCCATATGAACTTTATCACTTTTCTTCTCTAATTATTATGTGAGACATAAGCACCCAAGTTGTTTTACTTTATAGCTGTCAAGTCTGTTCTTCAAGCCTTGGAGCAGTAGAAGCAAACACTCCTGTAACTGCACGTAGAGGGTACAGGAAACCTAGTCAAGTTTTATACTTACATTTAATTTTGTCATAGGTACAATGGACTGAGGTGGTAATGTGAAGGAAACACTTGCATCTTAAGTACAAGTACAACTAGAATGGGCAGAAAGAAGGTGGCTGAAGATCTCCTGAGAGCTATCAACAGTGAAGACATTGGTCGACCAAGAAAGACTGCAGAAGTCCTCAGAAGTTGTGAGAGTGAAAGATGCTAAAATTAAAAAAGCAATAGAAGAGCCAAAAAATGTAGAAAATTCTGCAAACATTGCCACAGAAACAGTCCAAACAACCCCCTTAATCTCTGATTAACAAGGAGCTTTAAACCATTAGAACTGAGTTTTTATGTCTTTAGTGAACACTTGTAAAACAAAGAGCAGAGTCTCTTACCTCCCAAGCTGAGAGATTTAATTATATTTCCAAATAGCTGGACCACTGGTAAATAAAGCCATAGCTACAGAATCACAATCTGGAGAACTAACATTAGGGTACCTACTTCTTATTAGCAAATGCCATGTTTGCATTTATACTTTGTCATTTGGATAGAGTAACAAACCCTCAACTGATTAGTAGCACATTTAAATTGTGTATTTCAGATATAGATTAAGCTCATATATACATTGAATTCAATTTAGATTCAAATCGTCATTATCAACTCTTGATTGATTTCCAGATTGTTGGTTTGACATTGAAATTCAGTCTTGAAAGTTTTCACACTTATTTTTCAGATTTCCCCTATTTTTGCTTTCTTTTCCTTCTTGCTTCATATATATATAAAACATAGCTGGGCATGGTGGTGCATGCCTTTAATCCCAGCACTCAGGAGGCAGAGGCAGGTATATTTCTGAGTTCAAGGCCAGCCTGCTCTACAAAGTGAGTTCCAGGACAGCCAGGGCTATAGAGAGAAACCCTGTCTTGAAAAACATATATATATATATATATATATATATATATATATATATGTATATATATATATATATATATATAATACATATATCACAAACACACAGAGACACACATGATAACATATAAAAAAGTTGAACATATGTGTGTGTGTGTGAGTATGTGTGTATAATTTTCCAGTTAATCTAATTTATATAGGAAGTACAAATCTATTAAAGGGCAAAGTTTTGTGATTATTACTCAGGTACCATGAACAAATATCTATTCACACCAGGTAAAGTATTAGACCAAAAACAAAAACAAAAATAAAACTAATTCCAGTCAATACTAACTTAATGAACCAATGTGTTTACTTAATTGAACATGGGGGTGGTATTATTCACAGAAACATTACTGCCCAAAGGAAACTGCATTACCAAAAATGCCTATCTAAGAATGGGTGAGTATTCATAAAATATACATGCCAGGATCTCTGCACAGCATAAAGACAACGCTGTCCTCTCTCAAAGTATGTTCACTCCCTTATATCATTGGATTGGACTTTGGGAATCCTGTCACTTTCAAATAATTCTCGTGCTTTTGAAGTTCTATTGGCTCCCTCAGTCACACGAGTCCCTCTCTTTCTTCTGCAAGGGATTGACTTATTTCAGAGGAAGTCACTATCAAATAATCAACCAACCATATCCCCACAAGCTCCCAGGTACCAAACCATCAACACAGAGTACAAGCTCCAAGATTTATTCTTTTACCTTTACCATGATGCTACCTAAACCTTGGAAGAAGTTGTATTGATGCTTTATTATTTTATTTTTATATAGGTGAACATTGGGTCATGATCAAACACAGAGCCTGACTGGCTGATTTTCCACAATAACCAGCTTCTATAGCAAAGGTCAACAGAAAAGCTATAGATATCACCATAAGTTTCTAGAAAGTAATTTAACACAAATCCCATCTCCAGTTTGCAAAGCAGTAGAAGAATGCTTTCCAGTGTGTAGCCTATTACATTCCAAGCCACAGACCTTTGCTCTGGATTACAGTACCAGAATCACTTTCCTTTCTGTAGAGCAAGTTTTAGATCCAAATGGAGAAGACTTGGTTTTACTCATAATAGCCAAGCCTTTAGTATACTGTGGACTTTTAAGCTGACCTGGGGCACATTTTTCCCTGGCTTGTTGATTGTGTAGCATGAGGTCTTTAACCAAGCAGAGTTGTAAATTACAATTATCCATCAGCAGCCTGAATACCACCATGACAGCAGCCAGACACAATGAAGATACTCCTATTTCAGTTCCCATCCCATGTCTCTATTTCCTACAATAAAAGGGTAAAGCATCTCCAGCAGAAGAGTCGTAAAATTTAGCTATAGCTTGTAGCTAGTAGCAGTGTAAATTTCCATTATAACTTGAAAGATTTCAGGTTTTTCACTGAAATACATACTGGATACAAATGGTATCCCACATAAGGCCAATGGTAACAGGAAGCTGGTAAAAGTAGAATTTTCTTCAAGTTACCTTCATTCCAACTCTAAAGATGCTCTTTTATTTTATTCTTATAGATATTTTCTTTATTCACATTTCAAATGTTATCCCCTTTCCTGGTTTCCCTTCTGAAAACCCCCTATCCCATCCCTCCTCTCCCTGCTCACCAACACACACCCTTCTGGCTTCCCTGTCCATGCATTTCCTTACACTGGGCCTTCATGGAACCAAGGGCCTCTTGTCCCGCTGATGTCCCTCAATGCCATCCTCTGCTACATATTTGGCTGGAGCATGGGTCCCTGGATGTGTACTCTGTGTTGATGGTTTAGTACCTGGGAGCTTGTGGGGATCTGGTTGGTTGATATTATTATTCTTCCTATGGGGTTGCAAATGCCTTCAGCTTCTTCAGTCCATTCTTTAACTCCTTCATTGGGGTCCCCATGCTTAGTCCAATGGTTGGCTGGGAGCATCCACAGGAGACAGCTATATCTACTGTCAGCACATATTTCTTGGCATCCAGAATAGTGTCTGGGTTTAGTAACTGTATATGGGATGGGTCCCCAGGTAGGGCAGTCTCTGGATGGTCTTTCTTTCAGACTATGCTCCACACTTTGTCTCTGTAACTTTGGTTTGTGTAAACCTTGTATATTCCTTCAAAATCACTCTTGAGTTCATATGCATGATTGGAAAACAGTTTATCTAAGAGGAAAAATCATAGCTCTAAGTGGCTCCAAAAAGAAGCTGAAGAGAGCTTACACTAGCAGCTTGACAGCACACCTGAAAGCCCTAGAACAAAAAGAAGCAAACAGAGCTAAGAGGAATAGATGGCAGGGATTAATCAAACTCAGGGCTGAAATCAACCAAAGAGAAACAAGAAGAGCTATACAAAAAAAAATCAACAAAACCAGGAACTAGTTCTTTGAGAAAATCAGGTGTAACTCTAACCAAGCAGGTGAAATACCTATGTGACAAGAACTTCAAATCTCTGAAGAAAGAAATTTTATATATATATATATATATATATATATATATATATATATATATATATATATATATATATATATGAAATATCCCATGCTCATGGATTGGTAGGATTAGCATAGTATAAATGGCCATCTTGCCAAAACCAATGTATATATTCAATGCAATTCCCATTAAAATTCCAGCAAAGTTTTTTATAGTCCTTGAAAGAACAATTCTCAACATCATATGGATAAACAAAAACCCAGGGTAGCTAAAAAAAAAAAAAAAAAAAAAAAAAAAAAAAAAAAAAAAAAAAAAAAAAAAAAAAAAAAAAAAAAAAAAAAAAAAAAAAATCCTACACCGTATTAGAACTTCTAGAGGAATCACTATAATTTCAAGCTATACTACAGAGCAATATTAATAAAAATAACATGACATTGGCATAAAAACAGACAGGTTGATCAATGCCATAAACACGGTCTTTGTAAATTATGCAGCCTCGCATATATTTTGTTAGATCAGGGGACAAACATAAACAGATACAAATTCATAGTGCTCATTTGTGAGAGGTGACCAGCTACTGTTTACTTAAAGAACATGGCTTTCATATACCCATTGGCCTAGATCCATGTTTGTGATTGCCTTTAATTGGATTTTTTGTTTGTTTGTTTTTGTTTTGAGCATGTGATAAGGAAATTCCCAGGCATTCTTTTTTTTTTTTTCTTCATTTGCTATCCTCTATCCTCAGCTCCAGAATTTCACTGAACATGTCAGCCTGGCTCTCTGGTGAGTTGACCTATAATGTCCATAAATAAAGTAGACTATGAGACTAATTATATTATTTTATGTCAAATATTAATATGTGGACTTTTGCCTCTTTTGTGAAGAAAAGACAACAAAATAAAATATTTTCTTTCATAGGATTCTCTTAATTATGTATGCAGAGAAACCAATGTATGCAGAGAAACCAGTTTTTGAAAAATATAAGCTTTATATTATTTCTTAGACCGTTTATGATGTTAACATATCATGCTCGAGATCACATATGAATGGAGTTTTCCTTTGTTCCTCTGGATGTCTAAAGTTCAATACTGAAGTTGTTTTATTGTATTACAGCACAGAGAGCTTTCACAGTCGGAACACAGTGCCCTAAGGTTGTGACTGTATTTAACTCTACTTATATTGAAAAAGCCCAGCCTTTAATTCATGAAAACACAGGAAATTGGAACTTGCTAAATTTGGATAAGTGTTTCCCTCTTAGTCTGTTTGCTAAATGTTTGGCTTTGGGATCTTGCTGTTGAGTAGAACTGTGACCTTTAGACAGGATCTGTGGAATGTTTGTATACTGGATTGAGAGTCTCCAACAACTTCATTTTGATGTTGTTACGTCCTGTCTTTAAGATGAGCAGTGTGCCACATTCTCTCTTTGACTGCCATCCAGTATACCCATTTGAGCCTAATGTAATGAGACTAAGGGTCTTAGTCTGAAATGTGCAAATAGATTAGGCAGAATAGAATTAGTCTCTCTGGCTCTGGAGTGCTCGCCTATCTGTCTCTGTCTCTGTCTGTCTCTCTTTCTCTGTGTGTGTGTGTATGAGTATGTGTGTGTGTGTGTCTTCTTCTTCCCATATTAAACAATCTCTCTACCTCTAAGCAAAGTTACTTTCTTATATGAGAACTATTTGAGATATCTCAGTTTAGTAAAGAAAACTTAAGACACATAAATTGAAATTCCTACATATGAACTTGTGAGGGCTCACAAAAGCCATACATTTTATCTGGCAAGATAAAAGTTTAAATAGATGATTGCTTCTTTAAATAAAAAATTTACTGAAGATGAAAACAAAACCCTTGATCTTATGTCCTGTGTATAGTCATGAACCAGTTTCATGCACTCTTGCTCCTTGATGGATTCACACAGGAGAAAAATGTCTTCACCTCTTAATTTTACTTCATCACTGTTTACGGATTTGCCACACTTTATCCAGACTAAATGCTGTTCTTCACATTAATATACATATTCTTTAAACATACATGCGCATTTAATCCCAATGTCACCTGAATAGGTACATGAAGAAATGAAATTTAAAATAATAGCAATGCATAGTTTTTAAAATGCAAAGAGCGATTGTGTTAAAAGCCATCCATCAACTTTAAATAAAGTAAAAGCCTGTGTCAAACTTGGCTGTGCCAGTTAAAACTATTGACTAATGGGAACACATTGATATTGAATGGGACTTGGCTTCTTTTTTCCAGAAGTACAGGTCAGGAGAATTTTTGATAACCGCACCAATGTTCTGAGAAGATGTTTAGCTACACAGAAGTAAATAGCACTTGCTCCACAAAAGACAATTTATATTATACACTACCGAATTATTTTTTTATAATTCCCCTAACAGTCAGTATGGGAAATATCTTGTTGCTTTGTAAAGTTCTCTGAATTTTTCTTCACTCATGATGTTTTTCACATCAACTGTGGCCACCCTGCCACACAACTCCAGAATCTCTTCTCTCACTGTGCCCCTGCTCTTCTTGACATTTTAAAGCAGTGGCTGTCACCCATCCTAATGCTGCAGCTCTTTGTCCTATATCACCTGTGTACCCTAACCAAAAGTCTATTTCCATTGCTACTTCATAACTGCAGTTTTGTTACTGCTATGGATTGTAAAGCAAATAGCTGTTGCGTGACTCCCCTGAAAGAGTCGTTTGTAGTATGAACCCACAGCTTGAGAACCGCTGCTATAAACTATGGCATAGCACCCTATCAGTGAGACAGGTGCTTCCTCTGGTCAGCAAGATGTGCCAAAACCTGTCTTGCTTTTATCTATTTTAAAATGAACAGTGACCAAGCTGATGGACTGTTCTCATGATTATCCTTGCAAAATTTCTGAGAATGGCACACTAGGAATTGTGGCATGATATCAGGACTTATTCTAGATGCGGATGGAGTTGTCCTTGACTAATAGTTCTTATAGGGACATAACAAGGTAGTTATTTCAATGAAATATTTGAATTTCTGGATTCTAATTCTGAATTTTACCCATGCATCAACTATAAAATCATGATCAGGGCTAATGCCACTGTTGAGGTTTGGTCAGGTTCTATGTGTTTTCCGAGCTTTTCTGGCATTTGCATCTTGGCTCATCTGTTATTGGCTCTTTGAAAGGAGCTTGTGGTGTTGGAACAAAAACTGGGAAGACCTCCCTCTAAGTGGAAGAAATGAGTATGAACTAGATGATGAGAACAAAGCACACTGTGTTTAGATTAGAAATCTCTAACAACTGACCCCCACTCTGGCATCGTCAAGGGCTGTGAAGATTTATGGGATGAAATGCATAAATGTTCGTATCAATTCCTCTCTGGTTGCTTGGTGATGAGCCTAGGGTGTTTATGTGCAAGCTTTTCACTTTCAAATCCACAGAGATAATGCAGCTTCCATCAAGACATCTGGCTTTGAGTATTACTGTTTTATTATTATTATTATTATTATTATTATTATTATTATTATTATTATTTTCCATCAGTTTTAGTCTTTGATGGCTGTACTGACTGGTTTTGTGTAAACTTGACACAAGCTGGAGTTATCACAGGGAAAGGAGCTTCAGTGGAGAAAATGCCTCCATGAGATCCAGCTGTAAGGCATTTTTCTCAATTAGTGATCAAGGGGGGAGGGCACCTTGTGGGAGGTACCATCCCTGGGCTGGTAGTCTTGGGTTCTATAAGAGAGCAAGCTGAGCAAGCCAGGAGAAGCAAGCCAGTAAAGAACATTCCTCCATGGCTTCTGCATCAGCTCCTGCTTTCTGAACTGCTTGAGTTCCAGTCCTGACTTCCTTTAGTGATGAACAGCAGTTTGGAAGTGTAAACTGAATAAAGCCTTTCCTCCCCAACTTGCTTCTTGGTCATTATAGGAATAAAAACCCTGACTAAGACAATTGGTACCAACATAGTGGGGTATTCCTGTGACAACCTGACCATGTTTTGGGGAGGGCTGTGGAAGGACTTTGGAACTTTGGGCCAGAAGATCCATTCAGTGATAAGAGCTCTGTCAAATATTGTGTAGGGGCTTGGAAGATAATGTTGAGAGCAGTTCAGAAGATGGAGGCCTGGCTTGTGAAATTTCAGAGGGAAGATTAAAGAATATTTTGATATTTTGATTGTGAAGATTCTGTGGTTCTGGCTAGCTGGGGCTGAAGAATCAGCTGTGATTAACAAGATACCATAACTACTAAAGTGAAAACTTTGCAATACTGGAACTATTGATGCTGGTTAGCTAAAAAACTAGCTGTGATTAAGAAGATACCAGCATCATTGAGGTGACATCTTCTGGGAAATGTTTTCTGAGAGCACAGAGGCTGTGTTCCAGAAATAGCCAAGGTTGTACCTTGTACTGTGGCTGGACTTAGTAATATGTAAGAGTTACCCAGGTGGTACTGGTTTTGAAGGCATGAAGGGAGCATGCAGGGCAGCTGAGGCTTGGCACTGTGAGAGGCCATGGAAGGCCACTGGTGAAGGTGCAGCCTCAGTTGTAATTGATGGCCCAGGACTGACAGGTCATGCAGTGTTTTTGAGATGCCAGTACCATGAGATGACATCCAAGAACAGCAACAGCAGTGGAATACAGTCATCTGGAGCCTAGAGGAAATGCTGTGTGCTACAAAGGACAGGGCTGGAGAAGTGGCCCAAGTCCTTGGAGGAGCCCAGAAGATCATGAGTTGGATCCCAGAGAGTTTAATTTTTTGCTTTTGATTGTGACTGTGCCCTGATATTTTTCCCTCTTGAAGAAAGAAAATATTTTAGTGGATCCTACAGTTAAGAGACTTTTAATTGTAAAAAAGATTTTGGATTTTAAAAGATATTGGATATTTTAAAAGGATTGAACTTTTAATATGTAAAGTCTGTGGGACTTTTAAAGTTGTTTAGATCTTGGGGATGAATAAGAAACTAAAGGTTGCAGCTTACTAGTGATATGTTTGTGTGTCAAGTTGACAAGGGGTCAATTGTACTGGCTAATTTTGTGTCAACTTGACACAAGTTGGAGAAATCACAGAGAAAGGAGCTTCAGTTGGGGAAATGCCTCCATGACATCCAGCTGAGGCATTTTCTCAATTAGTGATCAAGGAGATAAGGCCCCTTGTGGGTGGGACCATCTCTGGGCTGTTAGTCTTGGGTTCTATAAGAAAGCAGGCTGAGCATGCCAGGGGAAGCAAGCCAGTAAGTAACATCCCTCCATGGCCTCTGCATCAGTTCCTGCTTCCTGACCAGCTTGAGTTCCAGTCCTGACATCCTTTGGTGATTAAGAGCAATGTGGAAAGTATAAGCTGAATAAACCCTTTCCTCCCCAACTTGCTTCTTGGTCATGATGTTTGTGCAGGAATAGAAACCCTGACTAAGACAACGGCCAATTTGTTTTTCTTTATATTTTGTTCAATTTAGGACAACTCTTGCAACTTCTCTGAGTCAATTCTCCACTGATAAAGAAAATATACAATGAAATATAAATGTCTCCTCTACTATGTCAAAGAGGCTGATCACCAGTTAGGAGCAAAGTGTGATCTAGTGAGGACTTATAATTTGCCTTTCTTTCTGAGAATGAATGAAACTATTATTTGGTATCTAGTAATAGTCCTCTATTTTTTAATATTTTATATTTTGACATATTTAAAACCAAAAATAAATAATATTTAAGGAATCATAATTATGTTATATCTTGCAAGAGAATATATATCTTTATATTTTTTAATCGAAATAACTTTTGAGGTTTTCACCCATGAGTACTGAGTTCATATTATCTCTACTCTTCGCCACCCAAATTCTGTCATGCTACCTTAACCCTCTTCAGATCAAATCCATGACCTTTTTTTTAAATTATTGTTACACACACACACATACACACAGACACACACACACACACACACACACACAACCTGGTGAGTATATTTAGTGTTGCTTGTGTGAGTATATATTTAGAACTGATCATTTGGTATTGAGTAACCTATCTGGAGAAGATTGATGCTCTCTCTCTCTATCTATATCTGTGTGTGTGTGTGTCTGTCTGTCTGTCTGTCTTTCTATCTCTCTGTGTGTCTCTCCCAGCGACTGTTACTTGTCTGTATATATGGGAGCCTTGTGAAATGTGCTCCTTCCATATTGGGATGTCATTTGTTGTTGTCATGGTTCAGATTTGTTTTTAAGTGACCATGTGTAGCAATGTTATGAGGGCAGCTTCCCTGTGATATAGAAAACACTGTCTCACAAAGGAGTTTTCCAGTTCAATTTAGTTGTTGGAGAGGATGAATTTTGAGTTGAACCCAACAATCTGTACTTTGTCTCTTTGAAACATTTTATTTCCATAATCTCTGTATAAATTTTGTATCTATAGGTCATTCACTAAATCCATTACTAATGATGTCATTCATCGCTACTCTGACTCAGTGTTAACAATTTATCATTGCTTATGCTTATTAGAAGACATCTATCTATTTTTCACACCAACTACTCCTGTAGTTTCAGTATGGTGCTCTTCCAGAAACCCAAGAGATTGTAAGGTTCTTTGGTCATTCTATAGCAGTGGCCAAATGACTTCATATTTGGATGTGTTTATCACTTAGAAGACAAGCTACACAGTGCTTATCTATCACCCAATGTTTGACTGAAAATGTTCATTCTAAATACAGTAACAATTATGTGGAGTCTAAGACGCCATGTGACATATTCCTGGTTGAAGATTAGACACACATCAGTCTACTCTTTAATATCATAATATTATGTCACCTGAAAAACAAGGTTAAGGAATCTTTGTTTATGAAAACAGAAGAGAAAAAGAAGGATGTCTGTTTTTCTACTAGATAAAGTCTTCAAAATTCTGAAGTTATCAGATTCATCAGCTTAAGAATAGAACTAAAATATTCAGTTTTATTTTTCTAAGCATATATAAAGATGATTGACCTAAAATATTTATTTCATTCTCATTTAAGAAAAAAAAAACACTTTTATATGTAAGTCTTATACTACAAGTTTTTTTTTCAAAATTATACATTTACATGTGTTTAGCAACTATAGAAAGGCTATTCTTAATGTTTTTACTGTTTCTCAGTTTGTTGAATTATTTTCTGACTCAAAAGCTTATTTTTCCATGGCTACATGCTGTATTTTTCAGCAGAAGACAGCAGATATAACGAATATGTAACTTGTTTCAGAATAGTAATTATGTGAAACACTTTAGGAGATTGATATTAAGTAGGATGTTGTTAATTTTAGTAAGGGAACAGAGAAATATTTGATTTCATGGCCTAATATGTTAATGATATTTTTTTTTCAGACAGGGTCTCAGCATGTAAATTACAGTGGTCTCAAACTTATCATCCTCCTCCCTCCGTCTCCTGATTGCTAGCAATAAAATTATGTGTGACCATGTTTAGCCTTTATTGATATTAATGTTTTCTGAAACTCTCCTTAGTCTCTTTAGGAAAATACTCTTATTAGCTACCTTCTTTAGCTCATAAAATAAAAACACAAAACTTGGTATGTTGCTAATCTAATGCAAACATGGTCAAAGCCAAATTATTCTCAAGTGCTAGCTATATTTGGATCTTAGAATATTTTCCAAATGTGTGATTTGCTTCCAGTGTATGCTGCTGAGCCAAGTGTCAACAAGAAGTTTCATTACACTGAAGAACCTGGCTTGGAGCCTCATTTTCTAATGAACACATATTCTATAAAGAGCTTATTTTGTATATATAAGTGTAAGTGGACAAAAATACTATGATAATATAAAATGTCACCAAATCTCAGAATATACATTTGTACTAAAGCCATATTTTTATGTTCCACTGATATTAGATGTCAGAGAGAAAAATATCCCCCTCTAAAGGTTGAGATAATGTATGTACATGTGCAAAGCTTGTAACATGCCTGTTGCTTTTTATTCCCAAATCTTCTGGTTAAAATAAAACATCTGTTCTTAGAAGAATAAGGAAAACTTATCTGAGATCTCTTGTTGCTTTTTTGAAGACTTTGTTTATACTCAAGTATGTATGCTGTTTTTCCTTCTCCTGTTATTGAAAATAAATTATTTTAATACAATATTTCTTGATTATAATTATCCCTTCTTCTCCTACCACTCCCTGCCCACCTTCCCTCTCCTTCAGATTCAGTCTTTTTCTATCTCTCATAAGCAAAGAAAAGCCTTATAAGAGATAACAACCAAACATGACAAAATAAGATAAAGCAAAAATTATCATATTGAAGTTGGACATGGTTACCCAACAGAAGGAAAAGAGTCCTCTTCCATCCCCCTCCTCATATGAGTGTTCACTTGTATACTATTTCCATATATAACTATCAGCTATTTCCCCTTCCTAGGGAATCCTTCCCTCATACTTTCCCTTACTCCATAACCAACCCCTGTAGTTTATGAAGCTATCAAAGACTTAATGCTAGAAATTCACATATAAGTGAAGACATGTCATTTGTTAGAATACTATTTCATAAAGTACTATCTAAAGGTAAGAACGTATTCATTTGAATTCTCTGGAATTTATATATTCAATATTAATTACTAAAAGAAGGGAATAAATCCTAAGTAGGAGCTGTCAAGTAATTTGGAATTTGACTGCACAAAGTAATTTAATATAATCAATCACTAATAGGACCATAAACTACAAGCATGGTTTTTTTGTTTTGTTTTGTTTTGTTTTTTTTTCCTGTTCTGACAATTTAAAGAATAGAATTGTAAGAAGAAAATGTTGCTGGAGGAATATTTAAAACCATTTAGTGCTATGCCCACTCCAGTGAAGTCTGCTTGACAGGCCGAAAGGCCTGGAAGTACTCTCTAGGCAAATAGTTTCAAGGAAACTATGCCTCTTGCAACCTTGGCATTCCCATAGCCTGTATACTCAAGCCCTGTCCCCACTTTAGTCTGGTGTATGGATCCACGTGCTCTCTTTCAGTATTATCTTATTTTAAGTGCCTTTAAGGATTGATTTTTTTGATATAGCTAAGTCTCCACCAGTGTTCCAATTGTTCCTAGAAAATACTTGAAGCCACATTGAGCTTGGAATTCAGTAAGAATGTTACCTATTCAGGAACATTCAAATTCACTTCTAGTAGAGACTGCAAAACTAATTAGGCTTTACAAAGAACAAAGCTAGAAAAGCTCCTGGATAGTCTGCATAGTGATTACTTAGGACAATAGCCAGTCTCACAGAAACACAGGAATACACAATGGCCTAGTGAATAGGTGGGTTAACCATGAAAGAGTTAGTGAAAGGGAATTCCCCTGATACAGGTTTCTTCACTAGGCCCAAAGTAATAGCATAATCAGGTATTTACTAAGAACCCCTGGTGGTGGGTTTAACCATAGACTAGCATTACATCAGAGCATTCACCTGGCTCCATTTTAAGTGGTAAACTTGGCCTGGTCCTCACCATCTTTTGATGTATGCATTCCTTTTCTTTTGTGTCACTGTAACTTGGTGGATGTGTTCTCCTGGTTTTTTGTTTTTCTTCTGTATAAAAAAGTCTGGTGTTCATTTGGACAATACATTCATATTCAGCACACGCCCTTGTGTTGCATCTGTTTGTCACCCCCCCACACACACTTCTTGAAGACTCTTTGCCCACCTGCAACCAGAAGCTCGTTCTCCACAGATAGGAGACCCAATAGAGGTTGGAATGTGGCAATTTAGGAGAGAATTTATTCTAAATCCTAAACATAGGGAAAATATATTTATGACAGAATTTCCATTAAAGCCTGAAATAGCCTGATTACTTAAGAGACAATGGATGAAATTCAAGTTTTCATGGACATGGTCATGATTTCATAAATTTCACCCTGAGCATAGAG
>CACVCL010031068.1:0-37342 GCA_902729485.2 Mus minutoides
CCCGGCACAGCTGTGCTTCTCTCTCAGGAGGTCAGGTCTTCCCAGATTAGCTAGAGGCCCTGGGAATTTCCTCCCAGTGAAATGAATGAAGCATACAAATGATGAAGTTACTCCTTTTATTACTGTTTTGGTTTATCCCCTAGTATCAAAAACTGAAAGCCAAGTCTGAACAAGTGGATCTTCTTGCTGTCATTTGCATTATGCCATCTAGATTGAAAATGTGACCCTTTTTTTCAATCACGAAAGGCATACCAACATGAACATGTAGCTAAAACATATAAGACCAAGACTGACTTGAGAAAAAATATCTGGGATCTTTCTCAGGAATACTGTACACCCTTGGATTTCTCTTCCTGCAGAATCTGTGACATTGGATGCTCATTGCCTCTGCTTTGGGGCTAACCTCATGGCCTGGTGGACACCCTTGCCCTTTACTTTCAGTATATGGAGAGGAAGGAACCAGTGTTTAAATACTTTATTTAACTAATTTTTGATTGCTTAAAAAGGCTGTTTTTCTTCTTTAACACTGTAAATCCTGTGTTCTCTCAGCACTGGAGTGCGCTAGGTGAGTTAATCCTGAACTCCCTTGCATCCTGTCCTGTTTGTAGATTATAAGGATGACAAAATGTGAAAGTCTCCAAATATTCCCAGGGTTGATTGAACAGTTTGATTTGAATGCACTGTTGCATGAGACTGCCTTGCTGATGGCAGCCAGTGAAACCAATGTGAAATGTGGTGTGGTCCTCAGGGACTGAGGCGAGCTTGCTGACACGAAGGTGCCTAAGGATCTCCAGCCTTAGGCACTGTTTCAGAGTAGGGCCTAGGAAGTCAGACCAGCTATTACTGTTCTTTTGATATTCAACCCCCCCTTTTTATTTTTATTTTTATTTTTATTTTTATTTTTTTAGCAGAGACTAGTTGTCAAGTCTCTTGACAGTCACTGGACTGGGAATGAAAGGCTGCTACCGTACTCTTGGACCATTATCAATGGCAGTGTTAGCTGATGCCAAGTCATTTTCATTCTCTCAGCTGTAGAAAAATAAGTATCCTGATCTGAAGTGATTAGACTCTAAAGTAGCACTCCTAGTAATAGTCCGAACCTTGTGATTCAGAGTAAAGAGTGTGCTGGAGAAGAGGAAAATCAGTATTTATTTGAAATTATTGGCATCTCCCTCATCTACTGAAGAGGAAGTAAAGCTGTTGTAATCCAGATGCAGGCCTTGCACATGCTGTCTAGTGATGCTAGAACAAGTGTTGTAGATGTGAAGAAAAGCAGACTATAAGGCACTGACACTCCACTGGTAGATCCGTTATCTGAACCTGAGGCTTCACAGACTGTGTTCTTCTCAAGACCTTTTTTGCTTTAAGGCTGTATAGGTTTTGTTTGTTTCAGACATGGTGTTCCTCCTGCTCTAGCCTCTCAAATACTAGGGTTATAAGAAGGAGCCACTACACCAGGAGCAGTAGGCTGTTTTGGTTTTAATTTTATTTTAAAACCACATTGCACATCAGCTATCACACTTTTAGATTTTTTTCTGAATGCTTTGGATTCTTTAACTTGCTTCTAGCACACGTTCCACTTCATGTATTTGTTAGGTCATCTTGACTGTCTTCAGGATATATCCCTGAAGTCCTCTGAACCTTTAATTCCATTATGGACCCAAGCAAGACTGTATATGAAAGTTTAACTCTGATTGTATTGGTACATGAAAACTTTTGAAAAATAGTTGCACTAATTATTTATTTAAATAGCCTTTTGCTGAACAAGCTTAGTCGATTAATAAGACATTTGGAAACCCAGCAAACAACTAGCTTTTGTAGTCATAGAAACAACTGGTGGTAGGCACCAGGAATACAGCTTATCTTCTGGACTCCTGCTGAGTTGGGGTTTGCAGAAAACACTTGTGAAATCCTTTGTGCTGAAGACTTGCACTGGGACAGATGACCCCTTCCCCTTGTATTATTGAGTACTGATATGATTTTAAAAATGAAACACAAAATACTGTATGTTGTTCTTTTCCCCCAATCTTAAATTTTTGCAATTTTGGATTCTGTGAATTGTTTTGGAAGGGTACTCTGTAACAATGAGCCAGGCCTACAGTAATTGGAGACTTTTAATGTATGTAATATTTTATAGATTGCATGCTGTTAATACTGTGAGGTTATTTCCTGTTTTATTGTAAATTTCCTCATTTATTTGCCCATAAACTAAAATGTGGTTGATATTAGGAATTTTAAACAAATGTTGAAACTTTGCTGACCAGAATGCAACCACTTTACCAAGACACAGGTACTGAGGGCTCTGGTCTATCCTGAAATGTCTGATTCTGTGCACAGTTCCTTTACCCTTAAAAAAAAAAAAAAAGAAAAGAAAAGAAAAAGGAGAAAAAAAAAAAGACTGGACATGTCTCTTTTTTTGTTGTTAACATTTGAAGGTATAAGGATCTGAGTGAAAATACATTCTTGTGTTTGATCTTATAGCCAAGGCAAATTAGAAACAAAAATAGTGCCATATTTTGAAATCTAGACCCAAGATTTCAGCCTGCTGTGTTTGGAATAAATACGAATTTTTAAAGATGTCTCCTACAGTATTTTCCTTCTGGCTACTTCTGTCTTCCTGAGAGGTACTTGCTGTCCTCATCTAGGAATTAGCACAGGACTGCTGAGTTCGCTATTCTTAAGTCACTGGGTGACAATTTTTACCCCTTCCTTTTCTTACCAGTACTACTGCTGTTTATATTGCCTGGCTAGAGACTGGTTTATGCATCTTTACAAATGATGTCTACCATGTAGTTGCCTCATTAACAGTTTTATGTTGATTAAAGATGATTCTTACGTGCTTTTATCTTTCAGTTCTCATTCTCTTGTAAGGTCACTTTCTGCAGTGCAGCTTGCTTTACTCGTTTCTCCTCATGGAGAACACGGTGTCTCCCGAAGGCTGCCTTTACTTCTGCAAAGGGCTTTGGTGGAAGAAATGGTTGGTAGACTGCCAAATCTTTGAAATGAATGGGAGCTGTTTACTTATGAATAGCTTTGGCTAGGAACTCCTCCCGAAGGTGACTTGATGTTTCCCTAACAGCATTTACTTGGAATCAGAGTTTTTGAACTAATAAGCTTTAACAATGTTTGTCCCGGTCTCACCTGAGTGATGGAGTTAGATGCTGTGTTTTAGATAAGCAGCTAGTTAGTTCTTGACTCAGTGCTCCGTTCTCTCTCCACCGGACCAACTGTTGTAACAAAGCGTGCTGTACTTTTCTTTAGAAATAGAGTTCTACCTGTTTTCAGGATTATACTTGAAAAAATATGCCATGATCTGATAAATAACCATCAAAGTATTCAGATTGCTTAAAGGAATTCAAGTGCAAGCTACATTCCCCCCTTCTAAAACTGAATTCATAAATACCTTCCTATAAAGCTGTGTGTAGCAAGATGCATTGTAGTTAGTTCTGTGCTGGCAGGGACAGGACGGAGCACAGCAGAGCACACAGCCTTATGTACGAGAGAGCCTTACAGAGTTACTAAAGGAAGGCATTGAGCTGGCTACCTAAATTTACTTTATGCTCTTTGTTTTATTGAGAATCTCTATTTAAAAAAAAATCAACAAATGAAATGACAGGGCCTAGCTGTGTAAATGACCTTGCTAAATAATGTTAATTTTTTGTAAAAAAAGATTATTTTCACATTAAACTGAAGCCTCTTTTGCAAGTTCAGAAATCTATGGGAAAGCAGTTTTTAATCATATTTTATGTCCATGTACCTGTTTTCTTAATAAAATGGTTTACAAAAAGAATGTAAACAATTTATGATCTGGCAGTTACACTAAGGGTTCCTAGAGAGTTGGTGGTACTGAGTAAAAAACCATTCAGGCAACTTGAGCAGACAACTGTTGCCAGTAACATTCCTTGTGTGCGCCATTAAGCACCTCCAGATGAATGAGGGACAGTCACTTAATTTTTAAATTGTATTTGGAATAATTACTGCTGTGTACTAAGAACTTGACCCAAATAAAAATCACACGAAGTATATTGCAGTGTCTCATAGAATCATTTATGTATTTACTACTTCTTTCTAAGGTGGTTCTAAGCATTGATGTACTGTTCAGTTACTTAACACTTAAAAGATTTAAATAGTGTTGAATTTCTTGCAAGTTTGGTCTCTGAAATATTTTGTTTTAAAGACAACTTCTCATTTTAGTTATGAGCACTGCTTTTTCCAGATATAACTAAATTTTGTTACGTGTAAAATTTTCCATCTTTGGAATGGGGTTTTAAAACAAACTGTGGGTTAAGATTCCAGAAAAAAATGACTACAGAAGTTTTCTAGTGATTTGGGTGATGTGCAGTTCATCTCCAGAGTGAGGATATTACAGTTCTTGCAGCCTTACAAGCCCATTATTCTTCAGCGCCTTTGTCACTTCCATGACACATAATGTGCAAGCTGGAACACTCAACTAAAACACATTTTAAAGAAATGTTTTCAAGAAAAGGATTTCTCTGTAAATAAAAGGGACTTTTTGTCATGAGAGTATTCTGGTGTCCAAAAATAAATGGGACTCCAGCCTTTTGTTTTTGTTAGGGTGTGGATTCACACATTGAGGTGTTGGAGATTGGGCGGGTGCCATCTGTTTCACTATCCTGTCATTCTGAGTCTACTGTGTACTTTTTTCAGAGCTAGGGTCAAGCACTGACTGACAGTTGGTGAATAACTTTTTGTTTTATTATAGTTTGATGGTAAATGGTAAGGAGATCTGTAACCTGAAACTAAATGTATCCATTTGATATGACAATCCTAATACGTAATTATATTTCTAAATCAGTGTGTGTTCATATTTATATCAGGATAGTGAATGTAATTGTGTTATGAATTATGTGTAGGCATATATGAACTTGTCAGAATTACTGCTTTTGTAACACTTGGCAGTCAGATAAATTTTATAAATACATATATGATGAAGTTTTAAAATGAACTCTATAAGTCTTTGAGATTTGCACACAGGACAGTATCAGCAATGAACTGATGTTTTTGGAGATGCAGATGTTTTAAAGATATTCAGAAGATATGAATATATATATATAGAATACAACCATCTGGAACTGATGACTATATTAGTTGATATTTGTGTTTTTTTTTTCCTTCATGTAGAGTACATTTCTGAAAAGTGGGATCACTTTCAGTGTTTTATTTGATATAATGCTAAGGGTGACCTAAGTTCAGATGCATGAGTGACTGCTGTATAGAGGCTGAAACTAAAGATAGTACCATGTATGTGCAAGATAAACTAAAACATTCGAGGTCAAATAGAATCATCATACAGGCTCTACCATGTTTCTTGAGAGATGAACTCATAACTGCTAATTAAATGTTGACTGAATGCCCACACCATAAAGATTGTAGAGAGAATATCTATTGTATTTGTGTATTGTATGGCTACACCACTTGTCCATTAAAAAGCTTATGGTTTAGGCAGGAACTAAGAGGTGAGACATCCAAGAGAGAGAAGAATTCTGGGATAGAGCCAGCCAGGCACAGGAAGCTCCACCCAGGAAAATGTAAGGAGACAGAAGCATGGTACCTGAATATAGGTGACCAGCCATGGGCAGAAAAATAGGTTTATTATAAGTTATGATCTAGTCAGAGAAAAGCCTAGCTATATGGCCAAGATATTTTTTTTTTTTAAAAAGTATGTGCTACCACTGCCCAGCTAATACAAATAAATTTTTAATCTACAAAAACAAAAACCTATTACTACTATTAAAATGGGATTTTTTTGTAACATATTTATTGTGTTTGTATGCACATGCAGGGGGCAGCCTCTGGGAATTGACTCTCATCCATGTGAGGGCCAGGCTTACCACTTCCTCATCTCTAGTCTGTTGGTATAAACGAGCAAGACACACCAAGCTAACTGTGGTTAATTAACCTCCAGCATGTAACCCGTTCAGGATATTCTGACACAACAAGCTTTAAAACCAGGTTCTTTAAAAATCTACTTTTATTTAAGTGTATGTATGCCACACATGTTCAGGTGCCTTGGAGGCCAGAAGAGGACATTGGATCCTTTGGAGCTGGAGTTAGAGGTGGTTTTGAGTTGCCAGACGAGGGTGCTGGGAATTGAACTCTGGTCCTCTGGAAGAGCAGAAAGCATTCTTAACAGCTGAGTCATCTCTCCCACCCTACAAAACCAGGCTCTTAATAGTGCTCGTCCAAAACACTTGAAATCCTTTGTTTAAATGGAATCTATGTATTTTTTTTTTATTAAGAATTGTAATAGATGACAAAATAATGAAACTGGGAAAAACAAATTTACTCTGGCTATATGACCACTGTCCTAAGCCATTACAATAGTTTATGACAAGTGGCAAGTGTAACTCAGACAATAACTTAATCCAGCAGTAGAACAAAAACATCAGTAGTACTGAATGAATATATCTCTCTCATATATATATATATATTTATATTTGTGTGTATATATATAGCTTTGCACAATCAGGGAGCAAGGCACATAATGAAATGAGTGTACATTTATGCAGAAGAAAATAATAGCAACAAGGCTGAAAGAAAACCACGACTTCATCCTTATCAAGCTGTGCATAATCCTCTGAATAATGTCCTCTTTCAGGTACATTTTTGTTTTCTTCATGCTTTAAAAAAGTATATTTCTACATTATATCTATGACAGAATTCCCACAGCTAGAAGTCAGAGCCTTGACTCCATTTTTTTTTTTTTTTGGAAAAGAAACAGAAGAGGACAACCCCAGTTAAAGATAGTGTGCAATTCTGTTTGAAAACAGTAAACAGTATTTTTACAACACTTAGCACAAGCTAATCATCTTTTACTTTATGCATCTCAGGAAGAAGAGTTCACTAGTGGCTGATAGTAAAACTAAGCAAAGTCATTTGACACATTCCAGTTAATGCTTATTTTCTAGGAGGGACTATTTACAAATACAAGAAGAATTAGGAGGTGGAATTATGAAAAAAACGTCAGGTTTTGGTATTAAGTTGAAACAAATTTAATGGACGGTTTAAAAAAAAAATGCATCCCCTACTGCTGCAGCCATGTCTTTCTAAGAAGTTGATTTTTTTTTTTTTTTTTTTTTTAAAGGAAGTTGATTCTTGAAATTCACAGCTCATGAACAACATGCTCCCAATTTGGCCAGATCTTAAGTATGGCTCAGTGTTGACTTGAACTACTTTTCTAAACATCTTTGAGAGGAAACAGCCAGATTCCATGTAGATGGATGAAAAACTCTTGTAAGAGTATCCCCCTTCCCATTTCTGCCCAAACTTCCAAAGTACTTACCTTCCTTCTCTTTCATTAGCACCTCAAAAGTTTACTTGTCGTTTTTTGTTGTTTTTAAATGCTATTCTTCTAAAGAGTTCAAGGCACTGGGGATAACAGCAGATAGCTCTCTAAAATGGTCTACTTAAGAGAAAACCCAATAGAGCCCTTGCCCCACTCCCTACATTGTATATGTTTGAAGTATGTCATTTCACTAAATTCACCTAGATTTTAGGTTTCTTTTACATACAGACCTCCTAAGGGCGCTGAGTACTTGTAATTTTTATGGCTAGAGTTTTAAAGGTGTAACATGTTAAAGATGGTGGGATATTCAGGTTTTGAATTTCCCTTTGGGTAAATTTGGAGAGAGGTTACATATTACAGATAATGTAAAGTGAATATTAAAAAGTAACTAATACTCCAAAAGGTATTTTTAATTTGAAAGGGATTTTTAAAAAAAGAGAAAGCCATTTTCATGTATAACAAAAATAGTAATACCTGTTTTATCGAAAATTGTCACCTACCCACACAGGACCATTGTTTTAATTAGTAAATTGCAGTAAAGTCTGGGATTACATCAGTTATAATGCTATTTCTGATTTCTGAAGATACATAAAAATGTTTGAATGGATTTTTTTACTTGCTTAAACACTGCCCTGTGTTTGCAACATAAAATTGGTTTTGAGTAGCAAATGTGGCAAAATGTTTTGTTCAAAGTCTGATGAACGAATCCACAGTAACATCCAGGTTCTGAAACCTTGGAATTATTACCCTGTTAAGAATTTCTATGACCTCTCAATTCTGTTTAGAGAAATTCAGCATTATTTATAACATCAAAGTAACACAGAGAGAAGGAACCCAAAACAGTTCTTAGCCCTTTGCAAGATATGCCATCTGTGGGTAGGAGCACCTTAGTTTTGGAGGGGACTTAAAAAAAAAAAACCATACTGTCATCTCTATTACTTTTAATTATCTGATGAAAACAAGTCTTTTTTGGTAATCTCTAAGATACAGCCATCTTTCCCATGCTAAAAAGTTTAGATATTGAAAAAAATCTAGTTATCTGTAAGTGGGCATCTAAAAAACCAATTTTCTCCCCTTCAAATGAGAATTATAGTGACTAAAAAGGCAAAGTATTTAAATCTCTTGGGAGTAAAAGCCAAGATGGTGAGGTTACATAGAGTAGTGTTTGTACTAACACCTGGGAGCTGGAGTTTGGTTGTTCCGCTGCCCTGCAGTCGGTGCCAAACCTTGAGCACTAGAGACTCCTGAAATTGCTTATATTGTAAAAATTAAGGTTGTCAGAAAGCGAGTCACCAATTCTGAAAAGCACCAGTGCCCTGCCCTCAGGAGCAGACAGCCCTCTCTATTTGTTAGTCAGCATCCTGGAAACCTGCAGGTAGGTACCTCTCACAGGCCTGAAAGCCATGTAAGCTGGCGCTGCCAAGCAGAGGGCAGTGGGCCTTGTCTGTGAACACATCAGAGACAAGAGAAGAAACAAAACTACATCTCAACAAAACCTTCAAACACACTAGGAAGTTAAAAACAAAAATTGGAATGTTACTTTAACAGGTATTATCTTTGAGAAATATAAAGAAACTGCATGCGGTCACATGACTGGAGTTAGAAAAGGATAGTCACTGCTCTCTCATTTTCTTGGCATTACTAGTTTTCAAAGGTATCTGCTCTCCCAAGACAATAAAACAGAAGTCATGGCTCAGGATGCCTTAAGGATTCCCATGAAATCCACCAAAAAAAAAAAAAAAAAATTGATTTAGGGCTTAATCTAGATTGGAAGTATATATTTTTCCATTCAAGGAAACCTTAAATTGTCTTATCTGGTATAATTTAAAAAGAAAACTAAAATTCAACACTGGGGATAACTAGATCCACTCTCTTGAACAGAGCCACAGGTTGATAAGCACAGGGAAGTACTTCTCTCAGTCTTGGTGGGGCTTGGCATCCATACTTGGGTTGACTACATTTGTTATATATATTGAAACTAACAATGCACTATGTTAAAGGTCACTTCATCATAAGAATAGCAAGCACAAATACTTGGTGAACAATTTGGAAGATTCAAAAAATAGCCTTAAGTTGGGTTTTAAGAAGCACAATGACTTATATGGTCTTTTCCCTCCTTGACTGTTACTGCGCTGAATAGTGGCTGCAAATGTGACAGGAGGTGCCAATCACACATCTCTGTGATGTAGTAGTACAAATACTAAATTCTCCAATGAATCTTGACCTAGATTCATTGTAGTTACTTTCTCCTTGAGGGACAGGAACTATAGAGTTTTGCCTTTGGCACTGGTTATCTTTTCAACAGGCACAGACCTTTTTTACAAGATATGTTCATTTGTAATTGGTAGGATGGACAGTTTTTATTCTCTTAAAAAAATAGCTCTAAGGTTGTATTTTATTCCCTTCAACCTGTCATTGTAAGGTGATAAAAAGTCCAAAAGCACACAGAAGAGTGTGAAGTCCAGTAGCGTCATCGGAGCAATGCTTCCAAGGTTTGCCCAGCTGTCTATGCAAAGCCAGTGTCACTGTCACTGGACTGTGACACTACTCCACAGACACCTGGTTACCTACAAAATCTCTACACTTGCACTGTAAACAGCAAAGATCTTAGCTCCTCTAGCTATAGATGAAATTATGAAAACTCACTTTATTCATGATAATCCCATTTCCAAATGGATTCTTTGCATTGTAACTTCACGAGTGATAGATACCTGTACAGGGCCAGTTCAGTTCTTTTCTCTCCTATCGAACAATTTTTAAAGAAGGCATTGCAGCAGGTGACTGTCTTTATAATGATGAACCAAATTGGGCACAGGGTGTATATTTCATATTCAGACTATTCATGGATTCAAATGTCTACAAATGCACACACTATATATGAAGGTAACTGTGACTTAAAAACATAACTGGACAGTACATTACAATGTGTACTGGACATTCACAATAAAGTGAGAATCATGAGGCGAAGTTGATGAAGCTTTGCAAGACAGTACAGAAAGCAGCCAGGTTCATAGCATTAAATATTCCTTGTGTGGTAGACAAAAAGCTTACCTGTGAAGACATCGCAAATGTGGCTGGGGTCATGGCAGGACTAGTGCAACTATAGCAGCCATGAGTTTCCTATGTATAGCCACAGACAGTGTCTTCTGGATTTCCCTTTCCTGCACTGTTTACCCGTTCTGTATAGTGAATGTTTTCCTGATGTACAGTGTCCCTTTACATGTAGTATTTAAGTGTCAGTCAAGCAGTTCTAAATTCAGCCAACTGGGAAAATTGGGAGAAATAAAGAAAAAAAGCCCTACCAGATACACCAAACATTCTGATGGTATTCTCTAGCCGAGAAACTGCCCATCTATTTCTTCTATAACACATGCACAGAGAGGTGGCACATGGACAGACACAGGAAATACCTTCTAGTGTTTGGTCCAATCCATACGATAGACAAATTATAAGTGACAGTATATCCCCTCCTATGTCTCCTTCCACTCAAAATATACAAAACTCCATATTTGGATTAGGAGGCAAAAAGGAATAAATAGAATCAGTTCTCTGTATATATACACATTCACACATGTATACATATGTATATACACACAATCTGTATAGCTGTGTGTACATCCATGTACACACACGCAGCACATATACACACAAACACATACACACAGCTGGACACTACCTGAATAACATATCAGGAGGCTCTGAACACCTGGATTCACAGATGATCAGATGAACTGATTGTAGAACTGATTATAGATAGCATGAAAATAAGTCTGTGGCTACCAGTCTCTTGAGAGCTTAGTATTCTGGTCTCTCTTAGGAGGAGCAGGAGGGGGTCCTCTTCGCAATGTTGCATAGCCCGAAATATGACTACCTCCAAAGCCAGCCTTCTGCTGGTCAGACAGCAGTTCTGGTGGAGGTGGGGGTAGTGCCATGTCGTCCATTGTGGCTGTGGGTTCTGCTCTGGACATACGTGAGGAGGACAGGGAGCCATGCCGCGTGATAGACTTGCGCTGCAATGTCCTGTTAAGATCAGCTAGGAATCCAGGTTGGACACTAAGGCTGGATTTAGGAGAAGTGGGCACTTGTGGCACAACTGTGGTCATTGCTGGCTGTTCAGAGATGTCGGCTTGAGTGAGGCGGGTACTGTCATTGCGTTTGGGCCGGGTAGGTGGGGGGGCCTTCTTCACTGATGTTTTAGACCATAGCTGTGGCTGAGGATTAACAACTGCCACTTTGGGGGAGGTGTTTCCGGAGAATACAGCTGGAATCTCGATAGGGGGCAGAGGAAGCTCTATTTCAGGTGGAGGGGGTGGAAAGTCAGAATCAGATGGTGGAGATGGAAATTCCACCACAACGTCCTTTCCACGCCCACTCAGAACAGAGGCTTTTGCCGACACAATCCCTTGATGGTGGATTCCAGGGAGGTTGACTCCAGAAAGGTGTAGTTTCCCAGGTTTGGGGGGTGCTGCAGGAGGTGGTGGGGTCTCCTTGCTGGGAGACCCTGATTCTGCTGGCGGTGCAAACTTGCTGACTAGACTGTCTACAGAGGGTCGCTTAGGCTCAGGGTGCTCTGCACAACCGCCGGACTTAATGCTGGAGTTGCGCTGCGGGGTTGGGGGTGGTTTCTTTCCCCCAGGGCTGGACATCTTACTTGTCTTTTTGCCTGGAGATCCACCTTTGTCAGGGGTAGGTGAAGCCGTGGGTGGCACTGGTGGTGGTGGTGGTGGCGGTGGCGGTGGTGGTGGTGGGGCTGGGGCTGGAGGAGGTGGCGGAGGAAACACTAGGCTGCTTTCAGGAGGGGGAGGAGGGAAATCTGGAGAAGGGACAGGGATTGAGCTGGGCTGCCATTTGGGTTTTGCTTTTACTGCAGGAGGGGACTGTGGGGTGCCACTTGCTGGCAGGGACTTTAGGGGCTGAGAGTCCACAGGAGGAGGAGTGGGAGGGGGTGGAAACTGACTGGCTATCTGCTTTACAACGGAGGGCACAGGGGACAGTGGAGAGGGGGGTGGCTTTAACCCAAAGCTCTGCTGTTTGGGTAGTGTAGGGGGGGGATATGGGGTAGGCTGCACAGGGGGAGTGGGTGGAATGTGAGAAACAGGGAAAACAGGCTGTTTCTTTGCAGGGGGCACTGGAGGTGCAGGGGTTGGTGGTACAGCTTGTGCTACTACTGGTGACACAGTCTTTGTGCTGGCTGAAGGAGGGATGGTCACCAGAGGTTTAGGGGGTGCTTGAGGAGGGACAGTTGCAGGGATGGGAGGAGCTGGTGGGGTTGTAGAAGGGGCCGCCTGAGGAAGATGCTGAACCTGATGAATCTTCAGTGGAGGTTGGGGGCTGAACTGTGGTAGGGATGGGGCACATGGCACTGGCTTTAACTGGGCCATGGCTGAGCCGGGGGTTGGGGGTGGTGGAGGAGGAGGGGGTGGAGGAATAACTCCACTGGGGGGCACAATTTGAGCCTTGGACTGTGAAGCCAGAGGAAGAGGCTGCATCGCTGCTGGTGTTGGAGACTTAAACAGGGTCCCTGAATGCTGAGCTGCATTTTGCAGCCTGGTGATTGTGCTGTACTTGACAAACATGGTAGCTGCTGAGCCTGAAGATGGTGCAGACTGGCTAGGGAGAGGAGGAGGGGGTGGTGGTGGTGGAGGAGGAGGAGGAGGAGGTGGTGGCGGAGGAGGAGGCAGAGGTGGTGAAGGTTGTGAGGCAGTATAGGGGGTGATGATCTTAGTTTGAGGGGACAGAGGGGGCATAAGTGAAGTGTAGGACCGATTCATAGACTCCATTCTGGCCTAAAAGGAGCATAAAAAGGGAGTGGGAGGGAGAGAAAGAACACAACAGTTACAGAGGTAAGCTTTGGCTCCATGAAACTAAACAGCAAGGAATTCAGGACATGCATAAAGAGGATGCAGTAGTTGGTGATTACAAAGACAGACAATGTCAGGAAGGGTTAAAATCTGATTCCTGGGTAACGAGGACATAGAAAATTTGTTTCACTCTGCAATATTCTCTTAATAGCTACACTGCCTAACCATCTAGGAATGAGTTCCTGTTGCAAAGCCATTTGGGTGGTGACAGGGTGTGATTTCTGCTCTTGGCTATGGGACTTTGGCAAACCCTGCCCTATGCCCTCCTGTGCTCAAGAGTTCCCCTTCAGTCCGTTACTGCATCCACACCAAGCAGACGCCATCCTAGGCTCAGGGTCTGGTGGAGGGCCTCCTTCTGAGGAGTGAGGATGGCTTTTTGATTCTAGTAAGCTGGCACATGAGAATATGAGAATGCTCAGCAGGCGTGCAGAGTCATACAGCAAGGAATGAGCTTGACACACACACTCATGTTCATGTGAAACACTTGCATCCACATGCACAGAAGTCCAGCAATGCAGGTAAGGGGGTGCATTCTTTACGTTTGTTTTTACTGGAAAATACATAAATGCTTTGTAAACATTACAGCAAAAGGTAAAACATCACACAGAAGTCAGAGGAATAGGAGAGAACTGTAAAGCTAAAGGAAATGCTCAGGAAGCAGGAGCCAGGGTTTGCAGGAAGTGGTCCATCACTCCATCTGGGCAGTACTCGGCATTGCTGAAATGACTACACCTGGCCTAAACCAACCACGCATAGATTTGTGGCTCAAAACCTTCTGAAATAGGAAGGGAAGCAAGGGCTTGTGATTTAATAACTTTGGGAACATCTTTTAGGCTCTTTGAACAACTGAAGAAATGAGGTACCCTATCTGTTTTCAATTACGAATGATACCTAGTTAGCCTTGTGGATATTTAAGTTAGTAAACTCAAGTTCATTCATAGAGCTGAATTCTAATGCCTGTCAGGATGTTCACATGTTTCTCTAAAAATTATACATTAAAATAAAAGCATTAGTTTGTAAGATTTGGTTATAGGAGTCACCCAGGTTAATGTGTTTTCAGAGAACAGCCCCTGACCTTAACTTGACCCTGTCTTGGCTGCTTCAGGGATGCAGACCTTAGCTGTGTTGGCCTTCTCATGTGGCACCTGAGACTGAGGTAACAGAAGAAACACACAGAGGGATAAAGACTCAAACACACTGACATTATGCATAGCAGGTTTCATTCTCTTTCTGATCTACGATGACAGACTTTGCTTCCTGATCACAGAGCATTTGGGTCTTCATTTTTGTTGAATTTTGTAGAATGTGGTAAGTCCGTAGCTTTATAATTTAAAATGCACATGGGTCTCACTGTTAATAATTGTCAGGTAAAGTTGTTCTGTTTTTTTCTTTTTCTTTTTTTCTTTTTTTTTTGATAGTGGTGGGAAATCTAACCAGTAATCTTGTGCATGTTGGACAAGTGTTCTACCACTGGGCTACATCCCTGCCAAAGCAAAGATTTTTTTTTTCAAACATTTACATGCCTAGAGTATTAGTTCCATCTAAATTGGTTTATAAGGATTGGTGACACAGATACTGAAGGACAGCCAGGAAACATGATGGACTATGTATAAAAAAGGCTGGGACACAGTTCTGTGGCAGTGTTTGCTTAGTATTTGCAAAGTCCCAGATTTAATTCCCAGTACTTGTGGGAAGATTTTAAGGTGGAAGAAAGAATTATTTGAACATTTTTGATAAAGGAGTTTACAGATGTTTAAAATTTTTACATCATTAAAAGAAATTACTTTTGTTTATTTGCTGAGACAGGGTTTCTCTGTGTAGCTCTGGCTGTTCCGGAACTCACTCTGTAGACCATGCTTGGCTTGAGCTCATAGAGATCCTCTTGCCTCTACTCTACCCCAAGAGTGCTAGGACTAAAGGCATCCACCATTACACCCAGCTTAAGAGCAATTATTGACTATTTATTTCCACACCTCGGTACCCTCATGCCAGTTAATCAACACATATGCAAATTATGTAATTAACCTGTTTTAAGGAAAAATTTATGAATGTTTTTGTATTCATGACTCAGATCAAAAGAACAAAAGGTCAAAATGACTATAAAAAGCAAATTAGTCTCTCCAGGGGCACCACTGTTTCCTCAAGGATGGAAAGCAGCCTCTCACTGAAGTGGGGACTACACCAGGACAAAGCCTTTCCTAGGACTACTGTGTCTTCCAACTCAGCTTAAAAAAAAGCCTGTTGGGTAGCTCTCAAGTCTTAGTGTTGGAGATAGTGGTTAATGCATAACCTCACAACAGGACAACAGTGCAGACAGTAGGGGACTGTGGCGTGCTCAGCTTCCATGGGACATCTGTCTATCATTCCCCTCTCCTAAAGGCTCAGGGGCCATGTGGAAGAGAGAGAAGAAAATGTTTTCACTGGAGAGGACCCAGTGAAACTGTTTCTTCAGGGCATGATAAATCCATTATATTAATGAACTCAGCTGTGGATGCCTGCACAAAAGCAAGCAAGTCAGCGTATAGAGTGGAAGGGTTTCATGAGAGCCCCTCCCGAGAAGCAATTGACAGCTGATAGCTTCTGGAATATGGGAGAGTCAGTTTTCTTTAATGGTGTGGCTCCTGGTAGGTGGACAGCCACCTATGTATATCAATAGCACAAATTGGACTGACTCAGTGGATTATTTAAAGAAAAAATAAAGCACATGAAATTGGGAGGAGTAAGGGAATATGATCAAATTACACTACTGTCTGTAATTCTTATTATCTATAAAAAAGAAAAAAAAATCTCTCAGCATTATAGCCCATAAGAGTGATAATCATTCTAAAGTGTTACTGAATATCATGCAAGATTCAGGAGTCCAAAATTTGAAGAATATTTGAGAAAATTTATCGATTCCTAGACTCATCCTCAAGGCTGAAGACAAGGAATGAATTTGAATTAATTAAAAATGAAGAATTGTAAGCAACTTTTCTGGAACTTTAGGGCAATGGCACTACATGATGTCGCTGCAGCAAACTGGCTACAGTTGAAAGGGGGAGACAGTCAAAGGAGTGTAGAAATAACTGACATAGAAATGAAGATCTCAGTGACTCACTGATCACTATAGACAATGCTGAAATGGTTTCCCCTAAGAAAGACCAGTGAGATGGTGCCAAATCAGACTGTAGTAAAGGAATAAAGTGTACAGGTTTATGTACACTGGATGACACAGATTTGTATGTGAAGTAACGTTTGTGTGTTACCTTGCTGGACTCTTCCAGCTGAGTGCCTCGCTTCCAGGCTTCCGAGAAGATGGAGCTCACAGTACTTTGGGAACGGATGTGTCCAGTAGGCAGGGTGTCAGACATTCCGCTGTCAGACTGATTAGAGTGGTTTGACTGAGATTCTGTTTAAAATATTTAAAGGATCAAATGAAAGTTAGTGAATATATTCCAGTAGAAAAACCTTAGGTTAGTTAGAAATTATCTCTAATTTTTAAAATATTTCACAGTGAGAGACTGGCACAAGTCATCAGCACCCTGAAAGCCTGTCTTGGATAAAAATCTACTCTGAACAAGTTAAAAACAACAAAAAGAAGTACAGGCTCATGGCACTGTTCAGGGACTGGCACTAGGTGTGGGGCTGGAGAGATCAGACTCAGGAGTGTGCACTGCTCTTGTAGAGAGAGGACTTGGATGCTGCCCCAGTAGAGTTCTAAGCTGCCTGATGTATGTACAGGGGCCAATGCCCCCTCTGGCCTCCATGTACACCTACATGGTACACGCAGCTCATGTAAATACACACATATACATAATAATAAAAAATCCTTTTTTAGAGGCCATCAATTTAAGAGTTAGGGGAGGCATGGATGGAGTTGGGGGAAGGGATAAAAGGTGATGTCGTTATATTTTAATTAAAAATGTATCTTAAATCTTTTAAAATATTTTGTATGGAAGGTTTGTTTCTTGTTTATTTGTATATTAGCATGGATTCACAGTGATATATCTTATAATTTGGTTATAATTTTATACTACATAGTATGTATTTTTTGTTGTTGTTGTTCTTTGGCTCCCCCCCTCCCCCTTTCTTTTTTTTTCCCCCTCAAAAAGGTTTCTCTGTGTAGTACTGGCTGCCTTGGAATTCACTAATTTATATAGCTCAGGCTGTCCTCAAATCTCCTCAGTGCTGTGATTAGAGGTGTTTATCACCACTCCCTGGCCACTGTATAGTTCTTTTCCTCAACATTATTCCAGCTTTGGGCACTATTGCTCTTTCACACTGTATCTGTGTCCCTCTGATAAATCCTTACCCATTTTTGAGTACTTTTCCTTAAGGCCCATCTTGTATATCTGCCACAGCCTTAGAGTCAGCCATTTGCTCAAGAATAAGAGTTCCTTTTTTTGGTGACTGGGCAGTGGGCAATCTCATTATTATTAGGGTATCTATCACTTTTCTAGGATCCTTCAATGGACAGAACTAGAAAATACATGTTTGCATGGGTTACATATATCACATTCATACAGGTTAGTATATACGGATCACAACTTCCAAATGTGTTTTATTATTTAAAGATAATGTCAAATCATACAATTTTTAAAGTCTTTCAGCAATGATCTGGATTATCATTGGAAAGATTTTGAAAGGAGTACCTTTTTTTTTTTTTTTCGAGACAGGGTTTCTCTGTGTAGCCCTGGCTATCCTGGAACTCACTTTGTAGACCAGGCTGGCCTCGAACTCAGAAATCCACCTGCTTCTGCCTCCCAAGTGCTAGGATTAAAGGTGTGTGCCACCACGCCCGGCTGAAAGGAGTACTTAACTGCAGATGAATACAGCATACTTATTTAAAGACATGAAAGTGCGGAAGCCCCTTGGAGTGCCCTTGATTCCCTGTGAACACTAGAAAGTGTGACAGCCTAAGCTTCCTGAGCTGAGAGTGTTCCCACTGCACTGGGACGTCAGGAAAGCTGTGTAGGGAAGAGGAGGGCAGTGTCCTGATGGATTGTGAGTGCATCTCCAAGCAGCTTGTGCATCATATGTCTTAGCAGTATGTGTTTTAAAATAACTTTATAAATATAAAACCCAACACTGCATTAGAAATGCACTTCAAATACTCAGTTGGCCCATAACACTGCACCTGAGAAACAAGTGCCCACTGATAATAATTTGGAAATTCAGTATGGCTGTGGGGTGGCTATCACACTTGTAGTAAGATAGTGCTGGGTGGTATGTTGACCTACCCGGAATACTGGAAGAACTGGATCCGGATTTAATGCTGGAGCTGGATAACGAAGTCCAATCATAAGCGGACTCTGTCCTCTTCAAAGCTTCTTGGTAATTTGTGTAGAGCTGCTTCCCATACTAAGCAAATGGGAACGAATGGTGATATTTAGCCCTGAGTTGTATGTAGAGGGTCACGGGGAAGGGAGGGAAATATTTCTGTGTACTAGTATTAATACCTGTTATACTCTACATAGTCCTTAGTACTAGAAAGTTATGTTCATACTCATTTTCCTTAGTTCTAAGAGCAGCAGGAAGCTAACTACCAATTTTAATAATGTTAATAGAAATAAAAATTTTATCAATCCAAATTCAAGAGATCTAGGGCTAGAATCTTAGCACTATTTAGGGACATGCCCCAAATATATTTGAAAAATAGCCATAGCTTAATTTAAAATTTTTATTTGGGTGTTGGAGAGGTCTGCAAACAACAACAACAATAACAACAACAACAACAACAACAACAGAAAAGCCTATTTTGCTTAGGCTAAATTTGGTTACATAAGAATCATATAATGTACTCTCCAAAGTAGAAACAAATCACTTTGCTTCCATACAAGCAAGCTATTGCCAGCATCATCATTCATAGATGTTAACTACTAACATGGTTCCCAACCACCAAGGAAAAAAGGCATTTAGAACAGGAACTCAGGCCTGGGGAAACTGGACACTAGCAGAGTGATGAGCATGAACAGTCAGACCCACCCACTGTCTAGAACCCACAGCATCTAATTAACACTTACTTCATGTTTGCAGCCCCAAATGGAAAGGCAATGTACCTTGGCAATGCGGATCCCGTTGACCCACTGGTGCAGGGTCCTTGCGTCATCACAGCAAAGGTACTTGATATACTGAGACTTCTTCTGGATCTGTGGGTGCTATAAAATTAAAGGCAGAGTCCAACTAATAAGCCTTCTAGAGAACTGACACTTAGACATATCCCGGTAACTCAGTCTTAAAGAAATACCAACACTCTGCATACTTCCTATATAATCATAAAGCGAAATAAAACAGCCCATACTTAAAATGTTTTTAAACAAAATACACGTCATGTTAAATTTAGGTTAAGAGATCCTTGTAAAACTTTCTACCTGGTGTTAGCATCAAGCCCTACTTAACCAGGTGACCCTCTTACCTGCATTGCCAAGGCAACCACCTTCAATCCCACAGCCCACCTGGCTCAGTCTCCACCCTCAGTGGTGTGACATCATTCTCCCTATAAATTGGAAAGACACCCCCTCCTCGCTCTCTTTGTCCTCTTCTTCTTCTCTCTCTTCTCTCCCCCCTCTATCTCTTTCTCCTCTTCTCTGTCCCCTCCCCCACCCGCTCAATAAACCTCTCCATGTGGACCCCCCTCGGCCTGGTCTGTTGCCTGGTTATTCGCCCAAACACACTGATATTTTTATCAACACCTGGGAAATTCTCAAATATTCCTTTTAAATATCAAATTAAATCTCTATCAAGATTAAGCCATAGAATTCTGAGCCTCTGAGACAGAAAATGGAAAAAAAAAGAATGTCTACCCAGGAAATCATGGTTTAGAAGCTCCAGAGAAGTTCCTTCCTTGTGGATAAACAACTCTACTAGGTATGCACCCAGGGCAGAAGTCCGTGGCCACACCTGACAGTGGAACAGTACTTCATAGGCTTTCTTCTCTACCAGACTGCAGTATGCACTCTTTTTTTTTTGTTTTTTTTGAGTTTTTTTGAGACAGGGTTTCTCTGTATAGCCCCGGCTGTCCTGGAACTCACTTTGTAGACCAGGCTGGCCTCGAACTCAGAAATCCGCCTGTCTCTGCCTCCCGAGTGCTGGGATTAAAGGCGTGCACCACCACGCCCAGCTGCAGTATGCACTCTTAGTGGGACAAGAGGAGAGTGTTGAAGTTTGTTCTGTTCTTGCAATATTTACTTTGTTAGAAATTAAAATGAGGGCTGGAGCGATGGCTCAGTGGTTAAGAGTGCTGACTGTTCTTTTAGAGGCTCTGAGTTCAGTTCCCAGCAACCACAGTGTGGCTCACAACCATCTGTAATGGGATCTGATGCCCTCTCCTGGTGTGTCTGAAGACAGCTACAGTAAACTCATATAAATAAAATAATTAAACCTTTAAAAAAAGAAATTAAAATAAGAGTAGAAAATTAAGATAGAAGAATACAATTCTCCCCAAATACTTCTCAATAGTCAAGATAGCAAAAATATTATGGCACCTATGAGAAGCCACATTACTGCGCTAAGAGAATGAGAATGTGAAGGCATGTGACATCTCAGAGGACAGAACTGATGTTGATAGCAGGGACTTTGGGTTTCCCAAGGGCCCTTGGACTTTATTTTGCAAACCACTGGGTGAAGTTACCCCGTGTGAGCTTCCTAAGAATTATCTGCTACTGTAGGGCATGGTGACACACACTTGTAATCTTGGTAGTCTGAAGGCTGAGGCAGGAGGAGCCCAGGTTTGAAGCTAGGTTAGGCTACACAGCAAGGCTTCCAAAAACAAACAAAACAAAACAAAACACACCACCAAAAACCAAACAAGCTGCTTCTGTCACTAACCTTGAAGGTGGGTGCATTGGTGTTGTCTAAGAAAGTTTATTGAGTAAGGGATTGGTATTATAATATACCCATCTTACCAATGAAATACCCCCCCCCCCCCTAAGCAAATGGTACTTCCTACCCAACTAACATGCAGACCTAAATGAGGATAGAGCTGGAGGCAAACAGTGTAACAAGTGTCAGCAGTTCTTCCTGAATCTTTGTTTTTTTGTTTTTGTTTTTTGGTTTTTCGAGACAGGGTTTCTCTGTATAGCCCTGGCTGACCTGGAACTCACTTTGTAGACCAGGCTGGCCTCGAACTCAGAAATCCACCTGCCTCTGCCTCCCGAGTGCTGGGATTAAAGGCGTGCGCCACCACGCCCGGCCTGAATCTTTGTAGGTAGGCTTTGTAGGCTGTCTTTATAAATGTTAATTTAGGGGCTGGAGAGATGACTCAGCGGTTAAGAGCACTGGCTGCTCTTCAAAGTTCTGAGTTTGGGCTGGTGAGATGGCTCAGCGGGTAAAAGCACCCTACTGCTCTTCCCAAGGTGGTAAGTTCAAATCCCAGCAACCACATGGTGGCTCACAACCTTCCGTAACGAGATCTGGCTCCCTCTTCTGGAGTGTCTGAGGACAGCTACAGTGTACTTACATATAATAAAATAAAATTAAAAAACAACAACAAAAAAACAACAACAAAAAAAGTTCTGAGTTCAATTCCTAGCAACCACATGGTGGCTCACAACCATCTGTAATGAGATCTGGTGTCCTCTTCTGGTGTGTCTGAAGACAGCTACAGCGTACTCAAATAAATAAAAATTTAAAAAAACATGTTAATTTAGATCACAAAAAATACTAAAATATGCCCACTCTTCTGTATTGTATGGCCACAATTGGTCTGAGGAACTTAAACCTGGCTGAGAGAGAAGAAAACTCCTTAATAACCAATTGTTGTGGCTATGATTGGGGGGTGGGGAGAGTAGAGACATCATTATTTCTGGACCAGATGAAAGTGGGTGAATTTTGAACTTGGGAACAGTGCCCTCTGATGGGCTTACTAATAAAGTTCAGAACAACAACAAAATGTATGTGTGTCACTGTAAAGTTTTTTTTCAAGACAGGGAGGGTCTCAGTGCTAGGATTTTTGGTGTAAGCTATCAAACCAAACTTTACTATTTACCTTGTTCTCCCTGGTGCTAAGGATGAAGCTAAAATGCTTAACTGCTGAGTTACCCCTAGTCGTCCTATCCTTTTTCAAAGACACAGAAGACCTGGTGAAGATCCAAACATCAAGTAACCTCTATTGATACCAATTAGAATTTACCTTTAACGCCAGACAGCAGTCTGTGGGTGCTTTGTATTTGTTCCGATAGTCCTGTCCATAGTATACATTTACATGATCCAGCTGGAGAAAGCACACTAGATCCCGAGATACCTAAGAAAAAATACCCCAAAGATTAGCATAATAGGGCAAATAAGCAAGTATCTTACCAGCAAGTAAGTTTTTATTTTAGTTGAGAATCAAATCTATTAGGTAGAAAGTAAGATTAGATTTTTCTACAGTCTACAATGTAACCAAAAGAGTAGTCCATTTTGCTTGTTATCTATTACTAATAAATACTGATTTGTTTAAAAATGTTGGTACTTTATACTCTACCTAGTATACATATCATGTATAGTAGGTAACAGGAGAGTAGTAGCACTCTTAGGAAAGAACAAGTAGCTGAGTGGGTATAAAGCAAACCTCAAGTACAGTGGCTCTCCTCTGGGAGTCACCTCAGCAGTCAGAGGCAACTGGTTTATAGGACTAGGATGATACTGTAAAGTTTTAGCCAAAACAAGCACAAATGACAACTTGTTCTTCAGAAAAAGCACACTGCACACAATTGAAGTAGACATGACCCTAGAAAGCCATTCGTTCTGACTGAAATACAGACTCTGGTAAGACCTCTCCTTGTCCCAAATAACAAAATGATGTTTAGCTGGACGTGGTCATGCATACCTGTAACCCCAGCACTCAGGACTTGGAAGAAGGGCAGTCAGAGGATCAAGAGTTCAAGGTCATCCCAAGATAGAGTGAGTTTGAGGCCTCACTACATAAACTACATGAATAAAATACTCTTTTAACAAGAAGAAGAAGAAGAAGAAGAAGAAGAAGAAGAAGAAGAAGAAGAAGAAGAAGAAGAAGAAGAAGAAGAAGAAGAAGAAGAAGAAGAAGAAGAGAATCTACATCTACACGGGGAAAAAATGGTAGAGAACTGAGATGAACCTAACTAATGATCAGAGAAATGAACAGTTTTTAGCATCCTCTTCTTTACAACAGACTAATAAATGAAGCCATCTTCCGTGTGTCTTAATACAGGTAAAACAGTATTTTTGTTACAAAGTAAAAGCAGTAGCACAATGTGGGAAATGAGGAAGGAAAGAGAAGGGACAAACCTTTGCTTTTCCTTTAGGGACATAGTAGATACCAGACGCTCGCAAGAGAAAATAACGCTTTTTCCAGGACTTCTTGCCGTCATCTTTCAACCAGAGGACTCCTTCAATTTCTGGGACAGTTACAGAACTTCCACAAAAACATTCCTTAAAAAAAACATTTGGAAAGACTTATGATTCTTATATTTTCATAAAATGAATTATCTATTCCTGTGAGATACCCAACACTAAGCAAAGCAAAATGTTGTTTGTTTTTTTTTTAATTTTTCAAGACAGAGTTTCTCTGTATAGCCCTGGCTGTTCTGGAGCTCACTCTGTAGACCAGGCTGGCCTCGAACTCAGAAATCTGTCTGCCTCTGCCTCCCAAGTGCTGGGATTAAAGGTGTGTGCCACCACTCCCGGCTTGCAAAATGGTTTTGTATTAAAACCACACTAGCTTTCTGAAAGAACTGTCTATTCTAAACACAGTGTAAGTTTACTTTAGAATTACTGTGGCAATCCTGAAGTGTTTAATAATACCAGTGTGAGCCACGGGCTGGGGAAGAGTGTCTGCTGTGCTAGCATGAGGACCTCACAGGTCGAATCCCTCCACCTACATATAAAGCTGGTGTGGCTTGCTGCACACATGGCATCAGGTAGATGAGAGAAGAGGACCCAGGCATTCTCCTCTAGCTGTGTCTGCAGATAAGGATGTGCAATCCTGCATGCTCATGTTTAAATACAACACACACCACAACACATAAAATGTCATGACTATAATAGAAAGTATTTTCCAATGAACTCAGCTAAGCTGTATATACTACTGCTGAATCCCATTTCTTCTTTTCTCTGTGTCTGTGGTATGTGTACTGTGCACATGCACATGTGTGGAAGCTAACGGCTGATGTCAGGTATCTTCCTCAGCTGCCTTCCACCCTATTTTTGAGACATGATCTCTCACTGGAGCTCAGTGGCTAGGCTGGCTGGTTAGTGAGCTCCAGGGAAGTGACTGGAGTTTATGTAGGTGGCAGGGGCTATAAATTCAGGTCCTCATGCTTGCTCGGCACTACTACTTACAGGTCTGTCTCCTACCCACTGCCAAAGCTGATATCACCAGAATAGTCACAATGCTCTTCCTCCTATCTTGCAATCCCTAAAAGGCATTGCTCTTTTAAATGCACTGGGCTGACTATTGTTTGGCAAACAGATTAGTTGGTAAGGCTTGTTAGGAGCTCAGTAGGTCCACACAAAGCATTGACAGGTGACGTCAGGAGGGAGAGTCATACCTCTAACAGCACTTCTTTGTTTCTGTCTGCCATCTCAGCTGTTTCCTTTTTCCCTAGAAGATAATTCTAAAAAGACAATGAAATGAAAATTAAAGGATAAACTCATTCTGCTATTCCCTTAGAATAAATGCACACATCATTTGCTCCAGACAGGTAACCATTATGAGTTTAGTTTTGTCAGTCTGCAGTGAGGAGAGTACTCCTCCAAAAAGCTCTCTGTAAGAATATCATCACTAAAATGTTTCGTATCCACTTCCATCTTGCCCAAAACAGTTGCTATGAAATATTCCATAGAATGCCCTCCTTCACACCCTGAGGTGACAATATATGCAACAGTAAGTATTTTGAAATATTTAAGTAGTTACATAAAAATACCTCAAAGCATTATAAATTACGTAGCAGTAATAAGGAACAGTTTCCTGAGATGTGCGAAGCCAGCACAGTTCTACGCTGGACTGAGCAGGGTGTTCCAGGTGATGATTCTTATTCTGGCTTTGATATAACAGCCTCATTTGCTTAGTTTAATTAAAATCTGAACTGTAATCATTAGTATAATTATTCTTTTACTCTCCTAAGCATATGCTCTTCATTAAAGAATTGCCATTAAGTCTGAAGAATACAGACTGACTGTCCAACGCTCCTGCAGTTTTTCTCATTGCTGCTTTTTGTTGCAGGATTTTTGCTGTTCCAGGTCTAGTGGGGAGGAAGGGGACAAACAGGGGGGAGCAAGGGACAACAAAAAAGAATAAAGTCTGTCTGGGAACACCATAATGAAACACAGTACTTTATATGCTTATCTTAGAAAGGCACCGGTATGGTGAAGCACTAACCCGAACGTTATGTTGGTAAATAATAAAAGATAAGGTGTTGTGTAATTCAGCAAAGAAATTAAAATAAAGGATTAGCTATCTAAACTCCCTGGGCTGCTTTGGTGAGATGAGAACCTCAAATGTTAATGAACTGCTGGGTTCAACAAGCTCTGGACTTACACAGAAGAAACCTAGCAACCCCCAGGAACTATTTTTATTTTACCAAAGTTTACCCCCATGTGGGGCTGGGAACCTTTCTGAGGCCCAACACCTGGTCCCCAAACACACAGGGGTTTGCAGCTACAATGGCCAATCACGTGGCTGTAAGACGTTTAACTCTACTGACTCAGCACTCATAATTTACGCAATCTTACCTGGGGGTTTTTAAAAAGTGCATATTTTTCTATACGCTCCATAAATATAAGCTTATTTTGGCTGTCTCTTGTCCAATTAAGAAGATTTTCAACCAAGTTTTCATGGTCTTCGAAGATTCTTTCTGTCCCAAAATCAAATACCAGCCTTTTGTTAGTATTCATCCAAATTACATGAAAGGCAAGATAACACACATTAGAGTTACAGAATCGTTGTGAGTGTAGAGTTAGGAGGTTGACGACTGATATTGTCTTCATCGGCTTTCCACATGACATTTTAAAACAGCCTCTCACTGAATAGGAAGATCACCAGTTCAGTGCACTGACTGGCTAGCAAGCTCCACTATCCTCCTTTGTCTGTCTCCCCGGTGCTGGTGCTGGAATAGATGCATGTTTCTGTGACTAGGTTTTTTTCTTTAAACATGGGTTCAGGGTGGTGGTTTGTGTCAGACTAAAATACACTTAAACACACACACACACATGAAGTGTGTTAAAAACATATGTTAAAAATGTTCTTTGAGATTTGCTGCTGTGCTTTGTTTTTCTTTAAAGACTCCTGTGCAAACACTAGGAAATAACAGTATAGGGCAGAGAGACAGCTTAGCACCAAGAGCTCCTGCTGCTCTTACAGAGGACCCAGGTTCAGTTCTCAGCACCGTCATCTGGCGATTCACAACCACTTGTAACTCCAGTGCCTGAGGATCTGACACACTCTTCTGGTACATGACACATATACATACATGCAGATACATAAAACAAATGAAAACATAAACATCTTTAATAACAGTTTTTAGTAAATTTATTTATGCAACTCTTATTCCAAAGAAAAAGCATCTGTTATCATTAATAATTTTGCTTTAACCATTTAAAAAATATGAAGTGAATTGGAATTCATCTTCTATTCAAAGAAATCTCCAGATAGACTAGGAAAAACATTGAAAAGCCAGATAAAGTGACTGATAATTTTATAGAAAAAAAAGCATAGATGTCTCAAAAATGTTTTCTGTGAATATGAAGGTTCAGGGTTACACAGATGCTGATAAACAATTAAAGGAGTGGCATTACTAACCCATCTGTAACTCGGAAATGGTTTCCACCAGCGACCAGTCTAAACTGTAGCCACAGTGAGATTTGTCCATCAGGTTATCCAGCACTTGTCTCACTGTCTGTCTCTCATCCACCATCATTGTCTTAGAACTGTCATCAGACATGTGGACCCTGATCACCAGCTGTAACAGGGAAAATGCAATTAAATGGTAGCTTAAAAAATGGAATTCTAGAAAAGTATTTTTCAAATATTAAATAGCATTCTGACTTATGTCTTTGAACATAAATTAAGAAATATTATGACTACTGACACTACAGGTAAAATCTGAATATCAAGAAAACTCCCTAAATACGTTTTAAGCCCTTTAAAATATGATTATTATGCTAAGATGATTCTGTCTTACTGATTTTTGTTTGTTTTGAAAGTAGCAAGAAATCTTTATAGTATCAGAGTGGTAATACAGATCAGATATGCTGAAAGCAGTGGGCCTTGAGTTAAGCATTCCAGGACCTGCCTAGAAGCAAAGGCCTTCTTAAAGCATGTCACATACAAAACCTACACTGAAAAGACATTAGGAAGAATACAGTTTTACCTTTCTATAAATTAGAGAAACATATCTAAACAAGGAAATTCTTCATAAAGCAAAACAGGACAAAAAAAAAAAAGATAAATATTTCAAACCCAGCAGAGAGCCACAGTCACCTTTTTCACTTGAGCCTCTTTAATTTTCTCCAGAGCCACTCGGATCTTCTCAGCTTTCAGTTTTGCTGCCTGTTCTTCCTGCAAATGCAAAGCATTTCAGATGAACTGCTGCTCAGAGGGTAAGGACACTAGCGAAGACCTCGTCCTCAGGGGCTACTGAACTGAATTTCATGAAGAACATAATGTTGCACATGTATATAAAGTACAATTTTGAAATGTCCCCGTTCACAAAATGAAATAGACATGCTATAAGAAGAGAGCAGAGGTTCAGCAATAGGATTCGCTTCCATATTCCAGAGAAAAAGAAACCTGTGATGTGGTATATTAACTTAGATTCTGTCAACATCAAGCCACCAACCTCCAAGCTCTGGGATTGGGAAAGGATGCAGGCGAGCTTCTCCTGCTGCCTATTTGCTATGCTCACACAACGCTCAATTCAGACTCCCTCCAGAGTTTATGCAAGACTTCTGTACAGTTTTGTTACATCGAAAATTTAAGATCTTTGGAAATACAGTAAAACCAATCTACTTAGTTGTAATAATATAAAGCCCTTAACAAAAAGTATATGTACAAATATTGATTCTTACCAATATGCTAATACAAACAAGAGGCTGCCTTATATTTTAAGTTTTACTGATTTGGAAAATCATGCAACACAATCATGTCAATAAATTCAAATGTATTAATCCATCAGTAAGTTTTTTTTAATGCTAAATATATCTCTGCAAACAATACAACTGTAAGTAATTCTACTTCAGAAAGTAGAATTCAGAAAATCTTAAGTTTAAGATTATAAACTATAGTAAAAATTAAAGAACTAAAAGCACTGTTCATTTTCTAATAGCATACAGTATTCAACACTAGTACTTACTAGTACATTCCAGAAATAGGCCATAATAAACAGTGTAGCTGTAATTTCCAATTAAAAAAAAAAAACGCATGTAAATAAACTTCTGTTTATAAAGAATTACTTTCTGTTTCTGAGTACAAAACATTAAAATATATATATAATTGCCACCTTCTACAATCTTTTGATACTGTTCCTTTAAAAAACAAAAAACAAAGGAAAACCTAATTATATCAGCCATATTTTATCCTTTCTGGATTATGCTTGAAATGCCACAGTCCATGTGTTAGTCTTCATAAAAAGCTAACACTTCCAGAGTAGAGAAAAAGGCTAAATTAAGTTCATTTACTGATTTTTCCCCCCTACTCACCAAAATTCTGATAGCTCTCTTCTCTTTCCATTTCCTACTATGCTGTCTCTCCTTGCAAGCTTAAGTTACTGTCTCATGGACTAAAGAAACAGGGGCCAGGGGAAGGCAGGGAGCTTATGTGCCAGAAATTGGATCCCTTTCAATGAATGGAGCCACTGAATTAACAGACTGACCAAGGCCTGGAAACACTATCTGTAAACCCAATAGTCAAAGAACAAAGAACTTCACTTTAATAATGAAGAAGATTAATACTTAGTCCTTGTGATATATTCTTGAGATATATTCCTCTGACTAAAAGATTATATAACCCAGTTCTTTCCTTTAAACAAATAAATAGCATCATAAAATGTGTAGATTACACTTTACTATAAGATTTATCTTTTGAAAAAAAGGTTATAAGAAACAAACTAGTATTATTAAAACTTTCTAGATTGGAGCCTTCTAGAACTGTTTCTAAATTGGAATCTTCTAGAACTGAGAAACAAGATCATTATTAAGTAAATCAAACATAATACACAATCTTGGTGAATATAGTAAGACTCCATAGAGGAACTTGAAATACTTTAAACAGTCTAGGAACCAACTTCATAAAAAAATCACTAGAAAGCATTCACCATTGCCACATAATTATAATGGAATGAATAACTGCTACAAAGGAAGAAAATTTACCAATCTATTCTCTTACACATTTTATTTACATCTCTGAAAAGTAAACTTAAATGTCTACTGGGGAGAAAGCATGGGAATCGATGCTTTATATATTTGAAAAAGAAACATGAACTTCTAAAAGTAAAATATTTAGAAATACATTTGCCATAATTTTATTTTATGTGTACATATATTTGGCCTGCATATATGTACGTGCATCGTATGTGTGTGGTGCCTGCAGTGTTCAGAGGATATTGGGTTCCTTGGAACTGGAATTATAAATGATTGTAAGCCACTATGTGGGTACTGGGAATAGAACCTGGGTCCTCTGGAACTGCAGCAACTCTTAACCACTGAGCTATCTCTTCAGGAAAACACAAAAAGATAGTCAATAGTCCTTATTACCCAGAAAATGCAAGCTAAATGAACAAGATCCTATACATTTACTATGCCCCAAATCCAACACACCGGCAACAAATGCTGGTGTAGAACTGTTGCTCATTGCTAGTGATAAAAATGCAAAAAAAAGTTCAGCCACTTTGGAAGACAATTTGGCTAATTCTCACAAAATTCTATGTGCCACTGCCACATGGTCCAGTAGTCATGCTTTTAGGAGCTCACTCAAATCAGCTGCAAACTTCTGTCTACAAAAACCTGCACATGGATGCTTATAGATGCTTTATTCAGAATCACCCAAACTTGGAAGCAACAAAGATTTCCTCTAGTAAGTGATAAATTACGGTGCATCCTGGCAATTAAATATTATTCAGCACTAAAAAGAAATGAGCTATTGAGCAACAAATGGGCACAGCGGGCCCATGTGTTAATAAGTCAAATAATCCAATCTATAAAAGCTGCATACTATATAATTAATTGCAACTATACTATGCTCTGGAAGGGCTGTAAAAAGGATCAGTGGTTGTCAAGGGTTAAGAAGGAAGTAAGGCATTGTTAGGCAGACTGCAGAGGCCTTTCAGAGCAGTGAAACACTGCTTGTCATAGTACAGTGGATGATAAACAAAATTGCCCTAAAAATGAATGTGTGTGTGTGTGTGTGTGTGTGTGTGTGTGTGTATGCATGCATGCAAATAACTGTACTTTGATTAGTTACAAATACAGTAATAGTGCTTTTATACTGCCATTTCACTTTAGGATACTACTGTTTGTCAAATTCCATGACAGGTTTAGCTTATTTAAGCTCATGATCAGCTCCTACTCCACATACTGAAGAAAGACGCGAACTGGGTAACCAATTAACATACAGTTAATCAATTATACTATGTATACATCAAGGAGTCATTTTTAAAATACAAAACAGGTAAAGCTTTCCTAATAAATTCAAGTTCAGCCTTTATTTTATCTATAAAAATTGGTCAATATAATTTCATTTTTAAAATTGTTTTCAGGACCTTGCATATAATTAGCAAGTAACTACCACTGGGCTGTATCTTGGGCCCTTATAAGTTAATATCAAATTTCAGAACTAGCTGTTTAAATCTAAGACAGGTAAATTTTAATTTATTCTTCTCTAGTTTAATGCAAGATGATCTTTCTAGAAACCTTCTGAAGAAACAAATCTGGCTACAGTGAAATCTGAGTCTCACTACTGGAAACCAAACTGTAAATAAAAATAATCAGACTGCATGACCCATGGTTCCTGTGGTCCCATGCCCCTCTTCTGTAAGTTCTATTTGCATTTTCTAGTTAAGCCATACCTTACTTTGATTTTTTTTGTTTTTTTGTTTTGTTTTTTTTTTTTTTACATCTTACATTCTTTGTGTTGTGCAGTAAGGAGACAGATCACTAAATCTGTGTCGATGTATGTGGACGATATACAGAAGACTTCCAGTAGCTAATTCATCAAGGCAGTGCTAACCCACACTCACTAATGCAAAGGACAAAGCTTCCTTCATCCTGTTTTCTGCTGACAGCTCAACCCTTTGGTCTTATGCCTCTTCTGTTTGTACACTAGCCCTTTCTTCATGTTGTCTCACAACTATCTCAAACATAGTAAGAGACACCTCACTCACATAAAAACAACTCTCTCTTCTCCTTTTTCTCTTAAAAGAGCAAGAGACAACCCATTTTCTACTGGAAAAACTCCTGTGTGGCTATCAATAACCATCAAATGCCAACCCTCCTCAAATTTGCACAAAGGACAAAAACTAGGTAAAGATCTTATGATTAAATGAAAACCAATGCTGGGTAACCACGTTCTCTGAGGTATAAACATCAGAATGTCAGCACTCAGACAGTTCCAGTGGCTGAGGGATGGGTAGAGAATGGCTGCAACTGAGAAACACTCAGAACAAACAGTGAAACAAAGGCGCTAAAGAGTGGTTTGCATTTTCTCTGGAATCATTTCATAGACTACAAAAATTTAAAAAGTAACAAATTAACTCAAAGAGAACTTGAAGTGATAATTTAATATTTATTGGAGGCTATACTGTATAATGCGGCCTAGAATCAGAAGAATTATAGCTAACTATGTCTCTTAAGAAATCATGAAATTATATTAAACTCTCATTAAGAGAATATTAATTAAATATCTAAAGCTTGCTGAACCACAGTTATATATGATAGCTAATTTAAATTTCTACAAAAATATAAGGCTTATATAATTATTAGAGCCACTGTACCAACTAAAACTCACAAAAAATTACTGTCTTTTTAAGATCATACACAAATTTATTAAATGCTTGACTATGTATTCATTATACCATAACCTATTTCTATTGTCCTTAATAGTTTATAGTCTTAGCTTTTATGGTACCAATAAATAAAACTGTTAAGGACATAATGTAAAAGCATCTTTTCTAAAGCAAAGAAAATGATGGTTACAACTAGCATGCTTTTGTTTTGTTTTGTTTTTTAATTTTATGTGCATTGGTGTTTTGCCTGCATGTATGTTGGAGTTAAGAGAGTTGTGAGCTCTCTTGTGGGTGCTGGGACTTGAACCTGAGTCCTCTGGAGAAGCAGTCAGTGCTCTTAACAGCTGAGGCATCTCTCCAGCCCACTAGCATTGTTCTTAAACATTGGCAGACATCTGGATGTTAGGAACTGGGATACCAAGCTTTAGAGTAGAAAGCCAGTCAGACTGACAGGTTGGTATTTCAGAGGTACACATACTTGGGACTAAAAGGTACAGCTCATTGACAGAGAATATGTTGGGTATATGAAGTGTTCTGAGTTCAATACCCAGCAGCAGAGAGTGAAGGGCACACAGTTCACAAGAGCCAGGTGCTTTGGTAGAGAGAGCTCTGACAATAGTTAGTGTGAGGTTCATCTGAGGAGCTTTGGTCTGAGTTGCTTAGGAACATCTGCCACCTACCTCTTCCATGGTGCGGTTCCATCTCCAGTATTCTCTACCCCGTTTCCTTCATAGCACTTAATATACCTTGGGTATTTTTACATGTTTGTACATACAGATACATCTCTCTCTCTCTCTCTCTCTCTCTCTCTCTCTCTCTCTCTCTCTCTCTCTCTCTCTCGTGTGTGTAATTTTTGAGGACAGGATTTCCTATAGTTCCAGGCTGCCCTCAATTTCATTGTATAGCTGAGATGAATTGATTCATTTGCCTTTATCTCCCAAGTGCGAGATTACAGGTGTGTACCACAATGCCTGGCTATTTTATCATCATAAGAGACTGTGTGTTCCCTAAGAGTAAGGAATATGTCCAGTTTATAGCATTGTATACTAATTAGTTCCATTCACAGTACAAGGGTCAACAGAGATTACCAGACAAACAGGCAAGAGAAGTGGTAAAATGTAAACTCAATCTGGGAACAGTGTAAAAAACAGATGTGGGGCGAGGTCAGAGACAGCTGTAGTGCTGGGCTGGGTGAGTGCCGAGGCTGCTTCATGATGAGGCCATGGGAATGGAATGGATGGATAAACCTAGTAAACTCTGAGGAGCACAACAGGCTCATGACAGGTGTGAGACACTAAGTGACAAGTGATCAGAATGATCAACCTGTCACTGGGAGAATGGCAGTATCCTAAGTAAAAAAAGAAAATGTGTCTCCATTGTAGGGCCCCAGGGAGAAGATGGGTGAGGGACCTCTCAGGACTGAAGTGTTCATAAGGCAGATGCTAATAATATTCAGGAAACCCTAGCAGCTACCAACTACCTGGAAATGAAGGGAGCAAGGACAGATGACAGTGGACATGGCAAGAGCTCGCACTCTCTTCTAGAACAGTGCATAGTTAAGCTATGAGGTTGTCTCTCAGGCTAGAAAGTATGCAGCCAAAACCTGCATAGATTTCCTTACGATCCTGACCTAAGGCTTCTCTCTGACTCTGGAGCTGATCTAGAAAGGAGACTGGGGAACAAGGGGTCTCACTGCTCACTGTCAAGGCGTCTTTTTGTTTGAGCTGCTTCTTGGAGATTTTTATTTTAGTCAGTTAGCTTATCACCTAAGGTTAAGCTATGAATAATGAAAGGAAGAACCGTCTCAGATATAATGACATACACAGCTTCTAAACTGTTTATTCTTCAGACACTATAAGCAAGCCTGGCACTCTTGAACTTAACACTGTACCACTTAAATAAGACAATGATTACCAAAACAGCCATTCAGCTCTTTGATTATTGTTACCTAGTTAATGAGAATTGGTAAAAGATTTTAAGTTATAAAATAGTATCCCAGCAAAATCCAGCTGGACTGAATTAAATTGAGGGGAAAAAAAACTGAGAAATTCAAATTGTGATCTTCTCTTCCAGTAAGACTAAGTTAATATAAATAAAAGTTCTGTCTATGCAAGTAAATGCTGAAATGTTGTAATTAAACCAGAGGTAATAATGTGAGCGAGAACTGTAAAGCTTGCAAAAGCAACTCATAGCATAAAACCATTAATAGCAAAAGTCAAATTAAAGCAATGATGTTAGGCTTTGAAATGCAATGGAAAATTAAGCTAGAAGAAGTGCAACACACTTGGAGTACGAAGCGTCTGCAGAAGTTACAATCAGTGAAAATTGCTAGACACTTCTGGCTCTGAATATTAGCAGTCGTCAGATTAAGAAGACAGTTACTTGCAGCAAGAGAAATAGCACCCTGTATTAAAGGCAGGGGGACAAAGAAGGCAAGCACAACCAGAGCTTACATTCTGTCTACCAGGCAGTACATAGTTTCATGCATGTGGAAAACAGAGGCATCACCTTGGTCAGCAAATGGGAAGGTTTTCCTGCAATGTTTCTCAGAAGAAGGGAGGTTTCCCTGTCCAGATAGGAGTGCTTGTGCAGGAAGAGAGAGAGAGAGACAAAAAAGGCAACAAGAGAAGTCAGTGGAGGCTTTATGTTTTAAAATAAAACAGACAGACAGAGCAAGAATGACTCTGTAATTAATTTCACATCTATTTTTGTAAACTGAGTGGAATATGTCCATCAAGAATAAAATATTTTAAAAAGCCAAACAAACACCAACAACTGAAAAGGAGGTGAGAGGTAAAGACCCCACCTCTGCCTACAGATATGTTCCAGGTGACTTGCTGATTGCTGGCTCTGAGTAACGCAGGAAAGATCATGGAGCTAATCTAGTCTGGCTTGCAAGCCAGTGGTAAAGAGTGCTGTGCAGAAAGCACAAATAAAACTGTGCCAAAGGCCAATGAATACATATAGTTCTTCCTATTAAGAATCTATAAGGCAGCCGGGCGTGGTGGCACAGGCCCTTAATCCCAGCACTCGGGAGGCAGAGGCAGACGGATTTCTGAGTTAGAGGCCAACCTGGTCTACAGAGTGAGTTCCAGGACAGCCAGGGCTATACAGAGAAACCCTGTCTGGAAAAACCAAAAAAAAAAAGGCAACCATTTTTCATCAATTCAATGAAAGCCACACCAAGAGAAAAAACACCCATATGTATTTTTCCTGATATTTTGTTTCCAGTAAAATTTTATTAATCCTTTCATTATAGGACAGTGTTACAAAGTGAAGGACTTTTACAGAAAATAAACAGTGAATATTTTGCCCCTGAAGTGATTTAAATATATTCAATTAATATCTCTCCGTAGCAATGATGCACATAATGTAGTCCTTAACTACCAATTATACCTTCTTAATAACTTAAAAAATACCCATTTTATTTTAGATGATATGAATGTGTGTGTCTGCATGTGCATGTGGAGCTGGAGTTGCAGGCAGGTGTGAGCCACCTGGGGTGGGTACTGCAAACGGAACTCAAGTTCTTTCGAAAAGTAGTATACTCTCTTAACAACTCACCTACCTCTCAAGGCCCTCTTGATAACTTAAATAGTACACTGTAATGCAAAGGTACATAAGTGTATTATATTTAATCCTTAAGCTACAACTATTTTGATATGTATAACATCTGAACTTGCCTATCCCTTAACAAATTTGAATTAGTGTTTAATACCACGTAATTACTTTCACCATTGAAAGCAATGAATGGTGAATGGAAGGTATTGTATCAGAAAGTATTCCTTAATGATATATTTTATAAATCTAACATTACTTTGACAAGTTTTTTGGAAATAAAGTCTGGTGAATAGGTACAAGATCGGTAGACACTTTCAAAAATTCCGTATAGATGATACAGCATATTAAAGACTGGAGTTACTGTTATAAAGACACTAACTTAAACTTAGTACAAACCCACACTGTTTTGAATCTGTTATATGATACTTCTTTGTATTGCTAAAGCTAGTTTTAGTTCAAGATGAACCTATATAACCAGTCCCTTATCCATTCTCTCCAAACAACAAAAAGAAACCTAATGGTGTGCATTAGGGGGGGGATTCCTCACGATCTCCACTAAAAAGGTAAAACATTAAGAACTGAGAAAATTATTCCTAGGCCCTCATTTATCTTTATGCGACAGTCAAAGATAAAGACCAGTTATCTTATTCATAAAACAGTAGGTAGGCAGAAGTTTCCGGAAACTCAAATTTAGTTTAAGGTTACTGCTTGGCCCTTACCAGAGAGCACACAGAAGTAGAAAGAATAGAAAACAAAATTTAAAAGTATTAGCTATTACTTTTGCTGATGTCATTCACTCATTATTTTGTCATTATATGTGAGAAAAATATTTTACATAAATATGTAAGATATAGCATGAATTTGAAAAAAGTAATCTGTGTGTGGTATGTGCCTGTATGTGGGTATATGTGTATGTGGTGATTACATGTATGTGCCTATGCAGGTCAGAAGTTGATGTTGATGTCTTTCTCAATGATTCTCCACCGTGTAGAAGCGGGTAGGGTCTCTTACTGATTTGGCCAGTCTATTTAGCTAGCTTTTACTGCAATCCTGTCTCTGTCTGCAGTGGCTGGGACTGCAGGCAGCCTGCCATGCCCACTTGGCATTTATCTGGGTCCTGGGGATCCAAACTCTAGCCCTCACACCTACACAAGAAGTGTTTTTGATCCCCTGAGCCATTTTTCCAGACCAAGAAAATAATTTCTTGAAAACGTATCACAATTTATTTTATGAGTTACTTTTTCAGAAAGGGCTCCAAATAATGGAATCTCAATATTCAATCTAACCACATTTCAAGTTAAAAAAAAACAACAACTGGTGCCTCTATGGCATGTGTGTGTGTGTGTGTGTGTGTGTGTGTGTGTGTGTGTTGGCATACACATTCTATAGTGTAGAAGTCAGAAGATAACTTGTAAAAGTCTCTCAGTAGGCACTGAGGTCACACCCAGGTCACTGAGCTTGGTGACATGTGCCTTTAGCCACTGTGCTATCTTGCTAGCCTTGCAGTTCAAGTTTTAAAAAAATGAAATATACCCTGGGGCCCAGTGGCATACACCTTTAATCTCAACACCCAGGAGGCAGAGGCAGGTGCATCTCAGCGTTCAAGACCAGCCTGGTCTACAGAGTTAAGTCTAGGAGAGCCAATGGTACACAGAAAACCCTGTCTAGAAAAAAAAAAAAAA
>CACVCL010031076.1:0-37280 GCA_902729485.2 Mus minutoides
CTTTGGCCCTGATCAGCATGCACACTAACCTTCTCTGAATGCTGTGCTCCTTGAGCCTCTTCATGGACACATTCGGGAGGGCTTAAGTCTAGGTGATCTCTTGGTAAGGAGTTTTAGTTTAAATCCCAGCTAATCTGCGCTGCTGCGGGGACTGCTCTGATCTCTCGACACATCTTAGTTCAAGTCTACAGAGAACAGCAAAGTCAGTGCAAACAAAAAAGTGTTAGCGGGTTCCCCCATTTCCTCTCCTCCACACGGTTCTCTTCCACCAGCAGCCCCCTTGTCTCCTCTATCAACAGAGTCCTAGCAGAGCCAGTGCCTCTCCCTGCAGAGCCAGGGCTAAGGCGGCTTAGTGGCTGAGAGTCCATCCCAGGCGGGCACGCCCTGCTTGTTTGCAGTGCTCCGGGATATTTTTAGCATGTGTCTATAGGGAAAAAGCTAAGCCACAACGTGTGGCTGTTATGCTACTAATGACACACTGAGCTCCAAGAAGCAGCAGTCACTGCAAATACTGATGCTTCAGGTGCGAGAAAACAACACTTCACTGAAAAATCACACCCTCGTGGAGGTGGGGGGGGGGAAGAAGTTCATGGATTAAGCTGTCATCAGGTATTACATAGCTCGGGTATAAGTTACCTAACTGGGAATTTCTGAGGAGTAGTAGTTACATGTATTTCTCCTCTTTCTCTCTTTTGTTTTCTTTCCATTCCCTTTCCTTTTGCTTCCCTTCCCTATTGTCTTCTCAGCATCTCTTTGGAGAACCACCCATCTCTATGTGCCCCATGAAAGTACAAACAATAATCCATATTTAGCCAATCGGAGTGAACGTTTCCTCACTGGTTACACCAGGAATGAATGGAAATGGAGTTCACCCAACTAGAATCTTCCCTGGGGCCCTTCCTGGAAGCGTCAGAAAAAAAAGGCAGTTTTCATTGCTGTAATTATTAACTATGAAGGCACCGTATGCCTTGAGCTTGACCCGTCATTGCCTGAAACAAAGATAACTCAGAACCAAGCTCAGCTAAGAGGCTGAGTAACACAGATTGGCCCTCAGTCCTGCTGCATCTAAATCCACAGAATCCCTGAACACCTCAGTGAGACTCAGTTACATCAGCCAATAAGACTCCCTCTTCTTTCCCTTTGGCGTTGCACCAAGAATACCTGAAGAAATCTGGATACAGGACTGTCATTAAATGTTTTGATTTTTAAAAACTTTAGAGCAGAGAGACAATAAGTAACCCACAAATATGTCCACTGATACCCACTGTGCTGGTTCAGAGGCCCCCAGATTGCGTTTCTTTCCTACAGAAAGTGGAAGACCTTAAGCTCCCTTTTGCACCTCCAGAAAATAACAGGCTCCAGGGCACCATTTCATTGGCTGCCTTTCCAAGAAAAGCTAAGCATCCCTGGCGGCCTTCAGGAGCTGCACACAGAGAGGGAGAATGGGACTTTGCACACAGCCCCTCCAGGGAGGGGAGATGGCTATGATGATGGGCAGAAAAATATGACAGATGACAGTGGCCTGCACACATCCTCCAAGAGACTCACATTCTCTTAAGGTTAAATGCTCACCACAACCTTTTGAAGCATGTATCGCAATGGGCCCATTTGACAGATGGAGACACTGAATTAGCCAACATACCCAAGATTGCACAGCAACTGGGATGAGAACCAGGCTTAAAAGGAAAACATTTGTGCCACAGAGGCTGTGTTCAGCCACCAGGTTGACCTTTCTATGGATTCACCTGCTCATTGTGGGCCTTTATTACCATGATTTCACACTTTTCTCCTTGCCCTGATCAACCTTTAAAGTTTTCCCCACAACAGAGAATCAACTTCTCATGAAGAATGTACCTAATACTTGTGAAAGTACAAATCAATGCCTTCACATTTATCCTAAAACATAGACGTCTATGATTCTGTTTCAAACATTTGAGATATCTATTTCCTGTGATGCAGTACTGAAAGAAACTTAACAGGTTTGGTATAGGGGGTTGAATTCAGCGCATTGAAGGGCAAGCACTCTTCTATCCAGCTATATCCCCAGTCCTTAAATATTCCCTCTGAACCTTAGTCTTCTATCTAATTCAGCTTTTGACAACACCGCAACCAGCTGAGTTAAACACACAGAGGAGAGTGCACATACAAAAGAGATTCATCCATGTGTTGAACAGATAATGACGTCTTAGAAATTACAGAAATGTGCAACAGTAGAGGACTCACTGAGTCAGTTACATGATCTAGCTGTGACTTTAAATACATGTACATTGCCTGGATCATTGACATTACATTAAGAAAGAATATAGTAGGAAAGATATATGATAGATTCCTAAATAAAAATAACACACTTTCAAACAGTATGCATACGTTTTGGTTGTTTTATTTTGATTTGATTTGGTTTGCTTTCAGTAGGTTTGGTTTACTTTCAGTAGGTTTGGTTTGGTTTAGTTTAGTTTGGTTAAGCTTGGTTTGGTTTTGCAAGGTTTGGTTTGGTTTGGGGTGAGGTAGTGTTTTTTTTTTTTGTTTGTTTGTTTGTTTGTGTTTTGTTTTTTTGTTTTGACACAGGGTCTTACTGTGAGGCTCAGGTTTGCCTGGAACTCGATATTATAGTACTGATGATTAGTTTTTTTCATCAACATAACATAAGCCAGAGTCATCTAAAAAGAAAAGGAAAGTGCGATGGAACAAATGTGCCCATCAGATTAGCCTGTAGTCAAATCTATGGAGCATTCTCTTGATTGATGATCAATATAGGAGGGCCTAGCCCAGTATGGAGAGAGACATGTCTGAGCAGGTAGTCCTGAGTGAGCAAGCCAGTGAACAGCACTCCTCCATGGCTCTCCTCCACTTCCTGCTTCCAGGTTCCTGCTCTGAGATCCTGTCTTGACTTCCCTCTGTGATAGACTGTGGTCCGGATGTGTAAGTCAAGTAAACTCTTTCCTCCCTATGTTGCTTTTTCTCAGTGTTTTGTCACAGCCAGAGAAAAGCAAGGTGGGACAACACCCAGGCCAGCCTCCAACTCCCAGCTGTCCTCTCAAGTACTGAAGTGACAACAAGGGTGAGTCCCTGTGCCCCATTACACGGTTTTATTCAAATGACAACCACACAGACTTAAAGACCATAAACTGAGAGCAGAAGGATTATGGTTGATTTTGTTTGGGTTTGTTACTTTGTATGGTTGTTTGGTTGAAATTTATTTTTGTTTTACTCTAAGAATATTATTTTCACAGTGACATTGCAAAAGGAAAAAGCCTCAAGGAGCTGTAAGGCTTGAGTAGATGAAACAGATGCTAAGACTTAGAAGAGAAGGGATGGCCACACTGAAGACGGAGGGGCACTCATAGATGGTGAAGGCGGATGCTGGGTGTGGCTTGGTTCTCTGCTCACCAGCTATGGAGTGTGAGCATGGTGTCTCTGGGTTCGTCTTCCCCTGTCCAGGAAACTAAGATGTCACTGTGCTGTGCTGTCTCTGCTTATGGTGGTTGGGCTTTCCATAATTCACTGTCCATAACCACCAAGGCGTGAAAATAGGGAGCTGTTCATTCCAGAAATAAATAGCTCATACATTTTAAGCTACCATTCTGAGTATTATGACTGCATCTTGTGGCTGCCAGGCCCAGCCCACCAGGACAAGAGTCATCCTTTATCCCGTGAGGGCATGTTGTGGGTGCTACCCACTTTCGGTCACACAGTAGCAACTCAGACAACAGCAGAGTATAGTCATGTAATCCCATAGACCTCGTTCAAGTAATGCTTAGTCTACTTAGTAATGGCCCCAAGGTCAGGGTACTGATGCTGGATGCTGTATTGCTATGTATTGTTATGGTCTATCATTAGATATTATGAGTATCTTACAAGCCTCATTGAGAGATTAAGTATTCTCACAGGTAAGCATGTTTAGGAGAAACACAGTTTATTTAGGGTTTGATACTGTTCACCCTTTCAGGTATCTACTGGTGGTGGAATTTTGGAACACAGTCCCCCCCACACACACACACAGTCAGGGACAGGTGAGGGATAGTACAGTACTATCCACTGGTGTTCTGGAAAATCATGTGAACCAACATATTTGATGCATTTTAAATGCTGCTTAAATCACTCCTATCGCCATGCAACAAACTACTCAAAATTAGCTCAGTCAATCACTTGTCTCTGAAGTTCTATCAGGTACCAACAGATTTGACTAACAGTGGGAGTCTAATCAATGTCTAAGCTTCGGTGTCCAGTCTACAAGGTAATGATGATGTTCTGCAAAGCAGGAACCATGACATCATTTCCTTGTCATACACACTGTACACCATCCCCTGCCAGATCCTTCCAGTAGGGTCTCTAGGACAACAATGTTCTACTGATATGTGTGGGGCCTTGGCAGTCTATCAGATGAAAGGGGACACTGACAAACTCTATTGTCACAACACAGTAGTGTTCAGCAAAGACCTGTGTTTTTCTCTTCTTTTCTAGTCAATACTCTCTTCAGTTGCTTGAAGATTAATCATTCACAGGTATAAAGAAGAGTGTGGTATTACTAAGCATGGCTATCTCATGGAATTCAAGGACATGAAACAGAATGATAACAGAATCTCTCTTGTAAGATGTGATTTGCATTTGTGGTTGGGTTATAATCAACAGTTAGATCTGGGAATGTATTTTTGATGATACCATAATTTTATAGATATTTGAACTGCAAAGTAGAAGAAAGTCATTCATGTGCCAAATTTAGGATGAGCTTGGATGTCACAGGGGACATGGAAAATAGCCAACCTGGTCTGATCTCATCCTTGAGTTCCAAGAGGCTCTGAGAAGGAATGTATAGATAATGAACATGTGCCTCCACCCTCCTGGATAAAAAGGACCCACTTACAGGACATCTGCACAACATGTGGCCTTAAATAAAACCAGCAAGCACACACTGGAATCCTAAAGGACTCTCAGAGAGCTTCATCTTTCTGGCCTGTAGATTAAGGATATCAGCTCATAGAGCCATTGAAGACACTTGTCAGCTGGCTGGAGATGCCTACCTACATGCCAGGGTGGGACATTTATCAGCACCCTCATTTCCAAGTCTCCATCATAGAAGTTTGGACCCTTATATGTTTGTTCCACTGGACAGCTAGCTATACAGAAACTTTCAGCCATGGAATTGGGAGCTTAAGATGATTTTAGAAAAGTAAGGTTCACTCTCCCACTATAAGCCTAGAGAAGAGGAAGAAGTTGGTGGTGATGGTGGTGGTGGTCTTAAGAATGAGGAGTTGACCGTTTTAGAGTTCCAGTCAATGGTTTTCCCCATACCACAGGTGGCAGTTATCTGCTAGGTTGGAGGCATTAGCTTAGAAATTTCAGAAATATGTAGTTTATACAAAATTAAGGCCAAGAGGGGTGGTGATGATTTACCCCGCCCTCCATGGTAAGGTCCTACTCCTTTTAAACAATATGACCCTTAGGGACCCCCACAGGGATGGAGGGAGAAAGTGAAAGAAAAATCTCCTCCTTCCTTTCAAAATTGAAAGTCTGTCTAAGACCAGTCAGTCTCCCAGCCAAGTTAAGGAAATAGGCAGCTTTTCCAGAACACAGAATAAAGACAGCAGGTGCTCAGGTTCCCTACCACGACAGGCTCATGTCACATGAGTTCTCCCTGCAAGGAAAAAAACTCATTGTTTGCCTCTTCCAATTGGCCAAATGGAGGCTCAGAATGCTTGAGAGGCTGAGCCAGGTTCCCAGCTCCTGGGCATCCAGCTCTAAAGCAAACGTGCCTTGTAGTCCTCTGCCGCTCGCTCTCCCTCCGGCAGACGATTCTGCAGAAAGGATCAAGAGCAGCAGGTATATGACCCACTACGGTCAGAATACCAGGTCCCCAGGAAGCTAGGGCAGCCAAGTCCTGTGCCACTTTATTTTCCCCAAAGTTGTTCTTCAAAACTCTGTCTTCTTTTCCTCGAGTTTTCTCAATTACTCTGCAATTCCTCTGTACATAGCAGACAAATGTTCTCCTAAGAATTAGCCACAAGCCTCTCTTTATAGTTTTCTCTTTCAACATGGGGTCCATACATGGCCTGAGTTGGTCCTAAACTCACTCTGCTGCCATAGAAGATTTTGAATTTCCTATCTCCTTGCTTTGGCCTCTGAATCCCTGGGACGGCAAGCCTGTAACAGCAGGCTGACCTCAGACTCACTAAGTGGCTGAAGATGACCATGAACTTCTTTCTGATCTTCCTGCCTCCACCTCCCAAGTGATGAGATCACAGATGTGCACCACCACACTCAAGGATTTTTAAAATCTTGAACCTGCATGCTCTGTGGTTGAATCTCTATGTGGAACTGGTCTTAGCATAATATTTTTAAAAGGCAATAAAAAGCAAGGAGCACACTTAAGCCTTAAAATAACGATTTTATTTGCTCTAGCTCACAAGCATGTTCCTTTCTTTAATTCTTTCTGACAACAAGGTTTGCTTGTTCAATAGAGGACCATCAGTCTAAGGCTGCTGTCTCATCTCTCATCCTTCACTCTCATGCTGCATCCAAAATAAAGGAAATAACATGCCTTTTCTATTAGGAGCTAGAGAGATGGCTCAGTGGTTAGGAGCACTGACTGTTCTTGCAAAAGACCCAGGTTCAAATCCCAACACCCATGTGGCAGCTCACAACTATTTGTAACTCCAATATCTGACAGTCTCACATAGACATAAAAGCAGGGAAAATACCAATGCACATAAAAAAATAAAGTTAAATAGATAAAAATATGCAAATATTAGCATAGACTCATTCTGTGAAATAATAGATTTTGCTTTTTAAGCTAGATATTTATTCCAGATACCTTCAGACACTTTTACCAATAAAGTTCAGTACAAACCAGAATTCAACTTTGAAGAAATTATCCATGAAAAGACAATCAAAAGCTGTTAGTGGCTTCAAGCATGCTCTTTTGCAAGAACGGAGAAGAAAATGTAATATTTATTTTTGAAAATGGAAGCTGTGGGATGAGGAGCTGGGTCAGTATGTAAAGCACTTTCTGTGCATCTGTGATGAACACCTGAATGTGATGCCCAGCACACAGTAAAAAAAATGAAATAAAGCAACAGACAGAGGGAGCAAAGACAGCTGACCCCAAGGGTAAACTACAGGCTCACTGAGAGACACTGCTTCCAAAAACAAACAAACAATACAGGGCAGAGAAGAGCTGAGGAAGATATCGGATATGGACCTATGCCCCCCAAATACACATGCACACCCGTGTACTTACACCTGCCTACACACACACACACACACACACACACACACACACACACACACGAAAGGAAACCAAAGTTGTACTCTATATTTTGAATGTCAACAGAAGCTGGGAATGGGGCCTTATGCCTGTAATCTCTGCACAAAGGTGCCTGAAGTAGGATTGCCATGAGCCCACGGCCAGCCTGGGCTACACAGGGAGTTACAGGCCAGCCTGGGATACACTGAGACTCTGTGTCAAAGTCTTACCTCAAAAGACAGATATATTCTAAGAGATTTCAAGAGCTCAACGCCAGAGGAGTATGAGGGGGAAATCATGTGAACAGCAATTGCTGGCACAAAGAGGGACTTATGGGTGAGATCCTTCAAGTTCCTCACCACTAATAAATGTTTTAACTTAAACCCATCTTATACATGTGAAAACTGAGGCTTAGAATGCTTAAGTAAATTGTAGTAAAATTCTCTTGTCTGGGAATCTTATCCCTCACTAAACTGCAATGTTTTTATTGTTAAATAAAAACAAGAGGCAGGAATTTATAACTCAGTCTGTCGTACAAACACAGTGGCTTTCCTCTTCTATCGTCTTCCAGAATTAGAACATGAACTTGTTTCTGGTCAGCCAATTACTGGAGATGATGGCCTTAATCTGTGGGAGAGGGTTATCTAAGCAGGGGTGAGTCAAATCATCAGAAGGACAGAGAAAAGCAGCGGTATGCAGGGGGCCAGTTTAAACAACCTACTTCTGAAATCATGATTCAGACCTACCTTTTAGGCAATTCCTAAATGCCAGGGGAATAAGGCCCTTAACTAGCGAAGAGGAGCCAAAGTGAACGGCTGGTCGGTCCCTGCAGACCCTTCCCTTGATGGAACAGCAAGGAGCACTGCTCAGCATAGTAACGGCATCTTACATCCTCCTGAAAACACCGAGTGTACTTATTAACTGTGTGCTGGACAAAGCTCATTAATAATTCACTTTAGGATGATTGACAGGAGAGTGTTTGGCTGCCGTGGTAACAATAGCAAGAAGACCTGATTGCTTGCTTTAAAACAGCTATGTAGAGCATCTGGGATTCTATTTTTCATGAATGTTGAGTTCCTGAAGAGACTGTGCATGTGTGTGAGTGATAGGTGGAGAAGGTATGTCTTTAAACTGTAGTGTAGGAGCTACTAAAGGGCAGGACATTACAAGAGGGGAGGCAAGTGTCTTTTTCAGCTTCACACTGCACCCTTCTGGAAGGAAAAGGAAATAACAGAAATGCATCCTATTACTGGATGCAGTTAGCTATGTTTTTTTTTTTTGTTTTTTTTATGAAACTTTAGCCATATAAAGCAATCACATGTAAAGCATGCGTAATCATTTCCTTCATTTACTTAATATTTATTTCCAGTTCTATAACTGCTTGTGTATCTGTGTGTGGGTGTGTGCACATGGGTATAAATGCCCGTGGGAGCCAGAGGCATAGTTAAGTCCTGGGGCAGGAGGCTGGGACCCTCCTGAGGGGGGGGGGGACTGAATTGACTGTGTTCTAGCCATTTCTGACTTTATCGTTTATGGAACTACAAGATGACATTAGGAAGACAGATGCCTTCTTTGTGGTGAGTTGACAGGACAGGGGCTCTACCTGTGTTTCCCAGCATGGGACATGCCTGACATGCCTCATGTTTCTCAGCACGTGATGCTCCTAGGATGTTCAGAAATCAGGATCTCTTCAGCCTTGCTTCCCTGGGATCAAATACTTCAGGCCACACCTTTAGGCTCATGAACCTAAGTCACTGGTTGACTCAGTTTCCCATTAGGGTGTCTAGGAGGACAGTGAAGTATATAGGAAGGGGCTATTCTGGATGGGCAGATGGGCTTCCTCTTTGTAAAGTGTCTCCCAGAGGTTCACATTATCTCCAGTTGTATCCACAGCTGTACAGGTGTCCGTTTGTGTTCTGTCAAGTGAGGATTTTTCTCAGAGTGACATTCACAGCTTGAGATGTTGATTTGTAATTTTAAATGGCCACTGTGACACTCAATAACTGGTTTAGTTATATACATTCATTTGGACAGTGGGTAACACTGTCCCTACCCCAGCAGAGCCTGGAGTATGAAGGGTGTGGGGTGAGGAAAGCAACTGAGCTTCTCTTAAAATTCAGTAAACAACACAGAAATAACTTATCACTGAATTTCACACATTGGCCACAGAAGGAATACATGTGGTCTCTTTCTTACTGTGACCTAGACCACACACACACACACACACACACACACACACACACACACACGTGCCCTTGGATATGCAGGAAGAAGCCCCCCTTTCCACATATGGGGTACACTGGTGCCTCCTTTTCTGTCATCCAGAAGAGCATGCTGCCTGTTCAGATATACTGCCTGTACAGCATATCTCTGATAAAATTTAATTTCTCAGTTATGCACACTACAAGATCCACAGCAATAACTACAACAATACAGAACAATCGGAACAACATACTCTAATAAAGGGGCTCTACCCTCACCCCCAATCTGAGGAACGACTGTACTCTGATAGTGTGTTAATGGTTTTGGTTTTGCAAGAAGATCAATCCTATCACTCTCTTCCACAGTCTGGGGACCTGCACTAGCATGCTCTGGAACACACACAGAAGTGTAAGGAAAGGAAACATGCTGGAGGTTGAAAGCGCACAGAAGATTTTGAAAATAATACCAAAAATAGGTCAGAGGCTGGGGAGGCGTCTTGGTGGGTAGAGCACTCACAATGGAAGCATGGGGATCTGTCTGTGGGTCCCCAGAACCCACAAATAAGCCAGAAGAGTGTGGTAGCCATCCTGTGATCCCAGCTCTGGAGGTAAAGACAAGGAAGGCCCGGGGCAGGAGCATTCAGGCTGGCCGGACTGTCCAGGACAGCAAGCTCCATGTTCACGGAGAGACCCTGCCTCGATATATCAGATGAAGTAGAGGAAAAGCCTCAAGCCTCTCCACATGGGCACACACAGCTGCACACACATGTGCCGGCACACAAGCAAGCACTCGTCCACATACATACATGTCCCCAGAAGATAAAGCAAATAAAAATGCCCTGAGGTAAACAAAATACACTCTTGGAACTAAATTCATCTCTTCTTTGTTTTACCTTTATTACTGTGGTTATGAGAAAATCAATATTATGTATGTGACTGAACTGTAGTATATCTATGAGACAGGAATGATGTTTTTAATTGTCAGCTTTATATTCTGTGTACACAGTACTGGGTTACATAATGACATTTCATGCAAGGCTATATTATTGTTTGGTAGATTCATAGCACCTCTGTCTCCCTTTTTGCCCCCACCCTCCTGTTACTTCCCTTTGTTCCTTGAGGTACTTTTACTTCCATTTTTATGTTATGCATACAGACAAAGATGTCTCTATATAAAATCTAGAAACTACACTTGAGAGCAAATACTCTGTCTGTCTTTCTGAGACTGAATTCCTTTGCTTAACAACATTATCTCCAGTTGTATCCACAGCATCAGCCTACCATGGTCCAATATGGCCTGTCAACTGTTTATGTAAATAAAGTTCCCAGAAATCATCTTATCTGAGGCTACCCACCTGGCCACCAGGAAACAGAACCAGAGTCTGTTCCAATACATACATGAACATGTGTTCAACACATATACATGTTCAGGTACATACACAGACACACACATAGATACACACATACGGTTACTCGGTTACACACACATATAAAACATTAGTCAGTCTTAGCAAGGCCTGAGACACCATTTCTACTTCATGTACAATTTCCCAAAACTCTAAACACTCATCCTATCTAGATATTGGTGCCAAAAACGTCCATGTCTCTAACTACCACCCACATAAGCACAAGCCACCCCAGAAAGAAAGGGGGACAGGTGTGGATTCCCCTAAAGGGGAGTCAGATCTTCCAGAGAACTGAAGGGTTTAAATTGTTCTTCCATTTCAGGTAAAACTTCGGCATGCCTTCTCCTCAGCATGCCAGTGAATGCTGCCCTTTAAAGCACCTTCTCTCCTCTTTTTCACCCTCCTTGGTCAAAGTGGAAGGTGTCTACACCCGTCCACAGTCACATCAAGGATTTTCCTTGAGAGGTCTTGGTTTCTGTATTCAACCCTCAGATCGTAGGGCTTCAATCTCAGATATCTCAATTATTCAAAGTCACTTTGGAAACAATGTATAGAAAAGGTTTTCTGGGCTGTTTTAAAGAGAGACACTGCAAATGATGATACCTTCTCTCAGTAATCAGTCACTCATAACCGTGTGTGTGTGTGTGTGTGTGTGTGTGTGTGTGTGTGTGTGTGTGAGCGTGTGTGTGTGTGTGTGTGTGTGCGTGTGTACCTATACATGTATGCATTAAGGATTCTTTTTGCTTACAACTACTTTAATATTTTTTTTTCTATTGTGAAAAGTCATTTGCTTGTATAATTTTCTTGTTCCTGGTTGGAAAGGGCTCTGGGAAAAGAGTCTGGGGGTAAGGGGAGGTGTTGAGCCCATTGCCAGGCTCCCACTGACTTCTGTAGGAAGACAGACGACGTGACTTCAGGCTAGCATAAAGGAAAACTGTGATGGTTTGAAGGTCAGTTGGAGAGGCCAGCCAGCCAGCCGGCTCTGAGCAAAAGAGAGGCTGCAGCGCCCCCAGGTGTCAGGGCAGAAGAAGTCCCAGGCACAGGCAGAAGAAGCATGCTTCTGCGCATCTCAGGAGAGCCGGCCCTGTGGGCAGCCCTGTACAAACTGGGTTCCCGGCGCCAAGAAGCAGTTAAAGCCTTCTTGAGTTTGTTGTTCATATTTCTTCTTGCCAGATAAGACATCTGAAGAGCCCATGGCCTGTCCTTTGGAGGCTCACAGAAAGGGCCCAATGTTCCCACACTCATTTTTCCCCAAGGGAGCAGAGGGTCTTGGAAAAGCCTACTGAGGGGCTCCCCTGGTCCCTTCGGTGTCGGGACAGCCTTGGCATCTGCAGAACCTCCTTTTCGAGAAGATTCAGAATCAGTGAGATGCACATGTTTGCTTGAAGGTAGAGGGTAATAAATGTATCATTGACACCGATTGAAAGCTGTTTACTCCTGGAGGGCTCAATTGTGTGTGTTTTGGGACAATATAAGCATCATTGGGCTTATGTAGTAATAAGCAATGTTAAATCAGCCACCTCTTCTAAGCACTTTTGTGTTCCAGCATAAGTCAAAATGACAGGTGGCTAGTATTTCATCCCCCAAGGCAGCTGACATTATTCCTAATGTATAGTAAACTTGTATGAGGAGCCTGTGTTTCCATAAGGCCAAATCATGTGTCCAGGAAGTACCTTGCACTGTATTCAAACATCTTAAGGTATGTCATTGGCTGCAGGTGTCTTACACTAAGGCTTAGGTCAGAGTAGCATGTCATGGAGCAGAAAACTCAGGCTGCATTCTCTGGGCACACAGGCTGCTGCTCTGTGTGGCTGCCAGATGGCGAGTAGCCGACTGTCATCCAGAAGCCCCATCCCTAGCACCTAGCAGAGGGCCAGCCGATCTGCAAGCATCTGTCAAATGAATGGCGGGTGCCACATTTTATTGCCACCTGAGTGATGCATGTTACACTCTAGGAGGGCTCTCTGTGTTTACAGCCCCCACATGCAAGGCATCATCAGTTTCTGATCTCCCTCCAATGCTAATTAATAATGGGGTTCCTTCCCTGATCACTTTAAAGGCAGATGGCTGAAGATGTGGTCGGCAGCATGCACGGCCCATTTAGAGGACTCTGAGAGCCCAGCTCCTCAGTCCTTTCTATAGACTCACTATTCCAGACAGGGAAGGGAAATCAACTCCCAAACCTGAGTTCATAATTAAGTCTTGAATCAAACTGGACTTTGGCAATGAGCAGGAGACATCCAGACAACAGGTTTGAAAGGACAATTTACAAACACAAAGAAAAGTAACCCAGCACTTCCCCTTCAGATCTGAACACGTGCTCCTGGATTTTGTATATTTCCTAGAAAATACAAATAGCCAAATGAAATTTTGAGTAAACCAAAAATGGAAATGGAGGTGCCCTTTGAAGTACAGTGGGACTGGTGCCCAATTTACCCTCAGTGAGGTGAAAACTGGCATCTGACCATCCAGTTAATACGCCTGATAAATGCACATCACAGCTTACACAAGACTATTGTGAACGTGCTGAGACCTTTTACAATGGCATACACTTGGGGGAACTCATCTGAAATAAGGCCTATTCTAAAATCGTGTTGAATGTCTTATACAACTTATTGTCTACTGTACTAAAAGGGAATAGCAAAACCAGCGTATGAGTGTACTCTTACCATCATGAAGACAACACTGGCAAGTCAAGACATCTTAAGTCAGGGACCATTTGGTTACCTGAAATGGACCAAGCACCCTCCTGTTTACTTGACTGTGACCTTCTGTGTTTGAGTGTTCCCTCCCTTGGCTTCATTCTAACTCTCTTTCCAGTACTTCTTGACCCACTGAACAAGCATCGCTTCCATTCCAAGTTCAACATTTTTTTTTCCTCAAAAAGGCAGACTATCTTACTTCCCCCTGCTCAGGTAACCCCGTTATCTTGGCTTTCTTAGGACATTTGCTGCACACATATTTTATAGATACCCTGCCCCTGATGTAATGTCAGCGGCATAGAGTAAGCAAAGTCACAGTCAGGCCTCCAAAGCCCCTGTGTGCTGGGCAGGTATCACAGAAACAGGCTCCTTGTTATCCGCATCCACACCCTTGATCCTATGCATGGTGAATATGCAGATAGGAATGCTTGAACTTGAACATGCAGATGTGTAGAAGTACCTTAAAAATACACTAAATACATGAAAGTTCAAATAGCTAACTGAATTCTCCTGGTTGAAAACAACAATAAAACCTAACTTCAGCTCGAAGACTGTGAACTTTGTCCTATTTAAAATGTCTGTGTAAAAAATAAAATAAAATAAATAAAATGTCTGTGTGATCTAGCAATAACTGACCAGATAGGCAGATGCCTGCTTGTCCCTAGAGAGTGCATCCTATAGTCTCACCTCCCCTTGATTCTATGGATGCTGCAAGGTTGCCAATCCACTGGTCAAGAGCAGATGGAAAACCAAGTAAATCGAAAGCCAGAAATTGCATCAGTCTATTAGGAGTGACCACATCCATTTGCCCCTGGGCTTGGAGAACCCCAATACCGTGTCACATAAGAAGCCATTGGTAAAGGAGAAAAGGGCTTTGCCCAAAAGCCTGGGTCCTTTTTATGATGTCCAAGTAACTCATATGGAAGTTATAGTGTCTGAGAAAAGTATTCCTCTCCTTTGTAGGCTTAGAGGGTTCCCTGCCCCTAAGGACCACTGACTGCCCTCAGAACCTGGCACCACCTGGGAAGTGACAGTTCCAGAGAGCCGATGAGAGAGAAGCTTTGGCGGGGAGCACAGTCAGCCTCTGCTTCTGGCTGCCTCCCTCACAGCGATTAGCCCTGACTTCAAGAGTGGCCCGATCTGAACAAGCATGGACTGTTCCTGAGCAGTTAGGACACTGGGATCATGTCACATGTCATGGCAGCTCCTCTTGGAAAGGCCAGAGGAGAGGGGTGTCCTGTGAGGAGGACAGCGCTCAAGGCAGGCACTCATGTTGAGTAATCTCTCAGGAGACCGTCCATAAAAAGCTTCCAAGCTGTTTTGTTTTAAACACTGTCAACAGCTATGTTTATTGTTACCATTATTATTTTATTTTATTATTTGTCTTTAATAAAATCTGTACATTGGCATCATACCTGTATGCGTGAGGCTGGGAAGCAAAGGGTCGGGGAAACAAAGGGAACTTGAACTTTCCGATCTCATTCTGTGACTAGGGCAAGATGTGCAGAAGGAGCCAACATCCAGCCTGGGGTCTCCCAGCCTCAGCGTCACGGGAAACAATATCCAGCCTGGGGTCTCCCAGCCTCAGCGTCACGGGAAATAACATCCAACCTGGGGTCTCCCAGCCTCAGCGTCACGGGAAACAACATCCAGCCTAGGGTCTCCCAGCCTCACCCTCACAAACTGAACAGGTAAGGGATCTGAGAAACTGTGTATCCCGGACAGAAAGAGAGGAGGCTTATGGCCTCTCTGAACCACTGCTGGAAGCTTTGGCCACGATACTGTGGTTTTGTGTTTTCATCCTTCCAAAGTCTACATGTTGAAATCCCAATCTCCAAAGAGATAGTACTGGGTCACTGAGCAGGAATGAAGTCACAAGGATGAAGCCCTCAGGAGTAGGATCAGCACCCTAATTAAAAAAAAAAACAAAAGCATCCTTTCTTCCCTGAGGACACAGGTAAAAACTGTCATCTGCCTTAGCAGACCCTAAATCTGCCACCACCTTGTCCTTGGGCTTCCCAGCCTCCAGAAGCACAGAAAATTTCTATTATGCATTAGCCACCCAGTTTATGGAAACGTGTGAAAGCCACCCAAATAAATTAAGACATAGAAGAACCTCTTTTTTTTGTCTTTTCCCCAGTCTTCAGAACTCAGAAGGCATATTGTGAAAGCTGTTTGATCCAGCAGCCAGGGACATTGAGGATCAAAATATTAGCCTTTGACCTGGAACTTCAGAATGGCAAAGAGGCAGGCCAAGTTTTCTGGAACATTCTGAGTACCATGTTGACAACCATTTGAAACACTGCATTATCCCTAACAGTATGTAAGTCAATTTCGCATACACTTCCTACTTTCACACCCACTGAACACTCATAGTTGTGGTAAGGTTGACATGAAGATGATGTGCCGGTCCAAGGAAGCATAACGTAAACTCACAGTGTCAGCCACAGCAAGCGTTCCGCTTCCAAAGGTCAACTGCTTAGTCAATGGCATCACCACATTCTGCTAACCAAGGCTGTTCCAATGGGTGTTGGGAGATCTCCACTTTAACTTGCATTAGTAAATCAGCCCACTGTTCTGACTCTATCTGGGAGGTGATGTGAATCACCTAATCCCCTCTGTGTGTGCATGCATGCATGGGTGTATGTGGGTACGCGTGTGCATGCAGGCCAGAGGACAACCTCCAGTGTCGTCCCTCAGACACGATCCACCTTATTTATTAAAATGGTATGTCTCTCACTGGCCTGGAACTCATCAAATAGGGTAAGCTGGTTGAAGCAGAGATCTGCATGTCTCTGCCTCTCTAACTCCGGGATTATAAGGATACACTACAAGTCCCTGCTTTTGACCAGGATGCTGGTTCTTGGGCAAGGCAGACACTCCACCTCTGAGTCATCTCCCCAGCTCTGTCTCACCTCAAGAGTGCTGAATTCAAGCAAAGTCTTCTCTTACACAGCAGGAGACAGAAGCTACGCTATCTACTCAACTCTCAGCCCTGGCAGTGTTAGAGGGTCTCTCAGAAGAGTCACCCAGCAACCTCATGGCTGGGGGGGGGGTGGCATCTCCCTAGGCCTGCAGCAACTGCCTGTAGCTGGGCCACCTTGTTGTTCTTGGAGACACACGATTTATGCAAGTGCATTTCCATCAACCTAGAAGTTGCTTCCAAAATAAAAATGTTTGGCTTGCAATCTGTTCCTACCGTGTGGAAAGGGCAGACCCACCCACATTCGCCTTTAGCGTGTCCTTATGTTTCCTCTCCTCCTTCTCCTACCCCTCATCCTGCCATCTGACCAGTTTAGCCTCCTTTTATCCCTAAGAAAGTCAACAGTCACCCTTTAGCAGACCCAGGCTTCCTACAGACACTTCCTAAATCACAAGAGAAAGTGCAGTCCAATCACCTTGCCTTTGACCTATCCGAACTGACCTCTTTCCTCTGTTTATCCTGAAGATTTCTTTTTCAAGTCTTCACCTGACTATGTTATGTAGATATCTCTACCCAAGTCTGTGGAGACAGTGATTTGGAATACCGTGTGTAATAATTCAAACAAGTGAGGAGTTGAAAGCACAGAGGAGGGGGAAATCTCCTGGCAGCCCACAGGTGCAAACACACCACTCACACCATCAAAGAGACCTGGGCCGGCTTTTCTAATCTTATCACTAATAGCTTTATGGCAAAGACCAAGCAAACATTCGTGTTGGTGCAGACTACATGTTACCAAGTAATCTGGAAAGTCAGGAGGCTGGTGAAAGGCTCAAGTTAAGCACAGCAGGCTACAGATAACCAGAGAGTTACGGTTCCAAGAACAATGACAGTTACCATTACTGGGAGACGTCCATCTCCCAGGCACTGGGCCCAGAGTCCTTCACATATGCCTTGTATGCCAAACCCTGTTGAGTAGGTGGCATTGCTCCTACTTAAAACTATAAATGACACCTGGCCTTAAAGAGGCTCATTAATTTTCCTGAAGTCTTAAGCTAATGAGTGAAGAGACAGGAGGTTTTTCTGGGGTTTAAGTAGGGATTCAAACTTCCTCATAACTGTGTGCAACGCTGGCTCCTAGAAGCTCTTTTATGTGAAGTATTTCGTTGTCAACTACTCTAGCACACAGTAAAGCAGTGGGCGTTCTCGGGGTCTCTTCTCATCTTTTAGCTTGTTCACAGTCACCATGAGGTGGATTGTGTATAAGCTTGGTCCTGCAAGGCTCCCTGAAATGGGCCCACGAACTGTGGGACACAGAGCAAAATAACAAGTTGGAAGCCGCCGATTGTTATTCAAAGGTCCAGCCAAACACTACAGCCCGTGAAGCTGGCTGGCTCTCCTTCTCTGATCCTTTGTTTGTTCCCAAGTAATCTGAGATGCTCTTGATGGAGAAATCTGAAGTTCTTATGATAAAGGCTCCTCTAACAAGCTTCCTCTCCGGAGGCTCTCACTCATTTGCCCATTCCACAAACATTCTGTGAGCCAATAGCAGAAGGATCCCAAGGCTTCACTTAGAATGCCTTCAGTGAGACATTAAAGCTACATCTGGAGGCAGAACAATGAGTTTCACTGGTTTGCCTCCGTAGCTTAGCCATAGGCAAAGGGGAAAGCCCTTTAGAGGACATATGGAAGCTGACTCCTAAGGGAGAGTATCCTTTAACTAAAACAGTGTTTCCATGCCTACTTTAATCTTGTTGCCAACTGGCTTGAAACACAAGCTAGCCCTCTGGGGTGCCTAGTTAGTCATTTTGAAAAGAATATCTGTTTTCATGCCTTCATTCTTGAACTATTTATTCTGGGGCGCCTCCAAGCTTTCAAATGTTCTCTTTATTTCCTCAAGTACCTTTCCGTTCAGCCTTAGAGCCGACTCCAGATCTATTATACAATTGCCCCTTCGCCTTAAACCAGTTTGTCAATAACCCAGACAGAAACATTTTGCACGTACCTGAATTCGGAATCAAGGATCTTTCTTGCACTTGGTTGAGGAAAATCCAGGAGCACAATGTGAGTGAGAGGATCTAGGGCCAAAATGGGTAACAAGAACCAAGACTGCCAACGTCCTCCCAGCAAAAGGTAGCCCCCGAAGAACTCTGGATCTCTGGCTGATTTTGACAACTCGGGGTAACTTGGAATGTTTGAAAATCAAAGTATCAGGGCTTTCCTTCTTTAAAATCCAGGAGTCAGCTGGTGCTGGACTGGGAAAGAGCGATTCGCCCTCTGGCTCTTGCGTTAGAGTGACAGGAAAATCCCATTGCCCGGCCTATGGCCATGCAGCCCCACAGCGCCCCCTGCTGGGAGAAATGGTTGGACCTCTTTGCCGAACAATGGTGGATGGCCTGGACACTGGTTTGACTAGAAATGCATGAAGAGTCTCCCGAAGGAGGAAGATAATACGTGGGTGCATGCCTGGTTCTCGGAACTTACAACGGCCCCTGTGTCAGAGGAAACTAGAAAATGCAGAATTTATACTTTGATTCTATTTTCATTTCAGAACCTGCAGACTTGGATTTAAATCTGACAGGGTTTTAGTATTCGTGCACCCTACCAGCAGCCATGAGGGAGGCCGCCACTAACGACTTCCCAAGGAAGCTCGGATGCTGGCTGTTCTTCCTGCCGACAGTTCCTGGCATGGTTTTCACCCTCTTATCCCAAGCGAACACAACAAATACCACCAAACACAGTCAGGTACAGAAAAGGAGAGAGAGAGAGAGAGAGAGAGAGAGAGAGAGAGAGAGAGAGAGAGAGAGAGTGTGTGTGTGTGTGTGTGTGTGTGTGTGTGTAAAGCATTCTCCTTTGGGTTAGCAGCAAACACACATACTTAAAGATGTCATTTCTCTACCTGCAGGAAGTCACAGTAAGGGGACTCCACTGGGAATGATTAAATGTTCTAAGAAGCTCCGTAGTAATCAAAAGCAACAAGTTAGCCACAGAACTGGCAGCTTCTCGTAACTGTTCTTCTTCTAAATCAGTTTTATAAGCAGTTAAACTGTCAAGCCCCAGGTTTTATTCACTGACGCAATTTAAATACCAACTTTGACTCAGATCCCTTCTTTGTATCTGAATACCTAATTCATTCCAGCTTCTTGCTCCCCTTTGCAAAGAACAAGGAAAAAGAAAAGACAGGGTTCTGAAGGGAGACGGACAGTCTCAGGAAAGGGGAGGGCTCAGTGATGCTCATCTGACCAGAATCTGCTGTGTTCTGAAAGAAGTGCAGAGAGGAACCCGTAGTCTTTCCCAGGCAGCAGAGCAGGGCCACAGGTGACCACGGCTAATCTATTTTTGGCTTCAGGAGATGAGCTGTTGCCCAAAGGATGGCTTTGTAACCTACTTGAACCCTGCTAACTCTTAGCTCTAAGAAGGCTGGTTATTGACTGCTGGGCAGGGATATTTCATTGGCCACCAGCACCCTATAAAGATGATCACATTCTAAGGAGCAAAAGGACACATCTGCCCAACCCTGGCCTTATCACTGGCTTAAGCCGATCTCTTCTCTCCCCTCCATGCCCTTGTGAGTTTCTTTCCCAAAGTAGACAATTCAATTACACCAGCATTCCCTGGGATGGAGATAATAGAGGAAGTGAAAATAAATTAAGCTAGTCCTGATCCTCAGAGAGATCTGAAAGACAGTAAGTAGGCAGAGCAGAAAACACTTGGCACTATCTGATCTAATGAGTGCCGAGAGAGGTCTGAACAAAGCGCAGAGGAACAGCCTCCCGGGAAGAAGCCCAATGCAGTTGTCACCCTGTTAAGAATCTACCCCTGCTTCCCTCAGACTGACAGGACCATCTATTCACTTATGGATGAATGTTAAGTGCACTGTGTTAATCCTAACATAGGATTTTGCAAAAATCAACTGGTCCTCAATATTCTTACTGCCCATGAGAGCCATAGAAAGAAGAGAATAAATAATCAAGATATTTGAAAGTTCTAATTGCTGCCACGAAGGAAGAAAATAAGAAGACTGGGGTAGAATTGAGAAAGGGAGACCAGAAAGCCCCTCTAGGAAGTAGCATTGAAGCTGAGCATCAGAGAATGCTCTAGAAGGCACCAACTAGCTGTCAATGGTAGAAGAACAATGGAAAAAATGGTCTTGGAAGGAAAATGGGTAGGCAAGATGCAGGCATGGAAAAATCTGAAAGGTTGGAAGCTATGCAGCCTCCAAGAAAGCAACAGCTGCTGCCTGGGCTAAAGCCATACCTGTGGCAATGGAGAGAATGGGCGAGGCTTAAGGAACCATTTGGAGAGAAGGACCTACCTGGTAAGCTGGCAGATCAGAGCTGAGAGGAGAGAAAAGTCCAGAGACAAAGCTTGTGTTTCTGACTTCAGTACTGTGGCAGCAGTGTCTGCTGAGGTGGGGGAGGGGAGTGGAGGGCACAGGGCTTGAAAGGAAGTAGGGGTGAGTCTACAGGGAAAGTATCAACAGTTCTACTGAAACACACTCATCCCCATGTACCTCTGCGCTAAATAACTAGGAACACGAAGAAGCTCATGAGATCTGTCAGGCTAGGGTTAGAAAAGGACCTGAGTCAGAGACAGTGGTACGGAAATGTTCCAGAAAGAATCCAAAGAGAAGTTAGAGCCCAAAAGGTGACAGAAATAAGATTGCAGACAGGAGGTGGGGAGATAGCTCAGCGGTTAAACTTCTTGCTATAGAACCATGAACTGGAGCACAGAGCCCCAGCACCCACATAAAGACCCAAGGGTAGCGGCACTTGGTACTCTGGCACTCAGACGCACAGAGGGGAGAGACAGGAGGATCCTGGGACTTGTGGGTCAAGCAATCTTGCTAATTGGTGAGCTTTGGGTTCAGTTGAGAGATTCTGCCTCAAAAAATAAGGTTGAGAGTAGCATAGGAAGATGTCTGATGTTAACTTCTGGTCTCCACATGCACAGAAATGGATGTGAGTATTCACATGTGCATATACCACACACACACACACACACACACACACACACACACACACACACACGGAGAGAGAGAGAGAGGGAGAGAGAGACAGAGAGAGGGAGAGAGAGACAGAGAGAGACAGAGAGAGACAGAGAGAGAGAGAGAGAGAGAGAGAGAACACAAAAAAAGTCTTCTACACAGATGTAACATAATGACCTGGGTCTAAAGGGAGAAAAAGGACAACTCCAGCTAAGGAGACATGTGAAGACTTATAAGGGGGAGGATAGAAGAAAATGCCAACCACTGGCCAATAAGGATATCATATTCAGCCTTCTGACAATGATGCTACAGAGGCAGGATGAACTGGCTGCCTACATCTTCAGATCATTGATTGACTACATGAATTTGGTCACTCAGGCAGATTGTGTTTTCCTTCTTCTCCACTGTGCACCATCCTCCCTATGTGTGCTGGCTAGTCTTATGCCAACTTGACACAAGCTAGAGTTATCTGAAAGGAGGAAACCTCAATTGAGAAAATGCCTCCATAAGTCACTGTCTTAATTAGTGATTGATGGAGGAAGGCCCAGCCCAATGTGGGTGGTGGTATCCCTGAGCTGGTGGTGCTGGATGATATTAGAAAGCAGGCTGAGTAAGCTATAAGGAGTAAGCCAGTAAGCAGGGCTCCTTCATGGCCTCCGCATCAGCTCTTGCCTCCAGGTTCCTGCTTTGTCTAAGTTCCTGTCCTAACTTCCTTTGGTGACTAACAGTGATGTGGAAGTGTAAGCCAAATAAACCCTTCCCTCCCCAACGTGGTTTTGGTCATGGTGTTTTGTCATAGCAATGGAAGCCCTGACTAAGATGCATGGCACCCTGCTCTCCCCTACAGAAAGCCCAAAGCAAGCAAAGAGCCGATTTAGGTTCTGACTCTGCTTCAGCATGATCTTCCACACAGGTTAACCTGAATGCCTTCACTGACCCAGCGTTCCCCTCAGCATGCAAACATGCTGAACCCACACATGCTCAAGCTCAGACAAAGAATCCAAGGTGCCTCATGTATCAAATTCCCCATTCACACCCTCTTCTTGATGGCTGCTCAAAATAATGATAGTAATAATAATTTCAAGGTGGAGGGATGTCTCACGGGTTAAGAGCATTGGATGAACTTTCAGAGGCTCCAAGTTCAGTGTCCAGCACCTGTGTCTGGCAGCTTACAACCACCTGTAACTTGAGCTCCAGGGGACCCAATGACCTCTTCTGGGGGCACCTGAACACACTTGTACGTACCCCCTAAAACACATATATGCACATAAATAAAAACAAACCCTAAAAAAATAAAACCCTTTCATTCATTTTTGCTCTACCTTTTTACAACCTACAGCAGCAGCATGCCAGGAATCACTTCAGTGGTTCTGGTCTGGCGAAGGTAGCCTCAAGACTGATTCATCTAATGACCACTTGGCAGAATTTGCATTTCAGTATGTCTCTAACAGGCAAAACTGTCAGCCACTGTGGGACACCGGGGTCCCTTCTGATCCCTCTCCTTAAGTCTCTGCATGTCACCATTTTAATTATGCTCATCTGCCACCTTAGCAGACATGACCGCTCCCTGGGATCCTTCCTCAACCCCACTCTCTCCTTGTTTCATGGCCAGTGAGAATGAGTTTGTTACCTCCACCATTACAGTATCACTCATAAAGACTCGGATGCTTACGTGAGCATCTCTGCCTGGTGTCTCACATACATAAACATTTTAGCCCAGCACATGAGATAAATTATCTTCTTTCTTTAAGGGGCCATTCCTCCCGTGAATTTCTTCTCTGCAGTCACTCTAACCCCTGTTTGCTTAACCCAGAAACCCGAGAGCTGCCTTTCTTCTCTGCTTGTGTCTGTAGACACTTGGTCGTCGAGTACTCCTAACAACCCCAGAACGTTCACTTTGTGTCCTGATTCGTCCCGCGAGCCATCGTCTCAGAGTGTCCACGCTTGTCTTCTCACTGGCCTCAGTGACCCTGCCTTATGCTTCCGTTCACTCAGATCCCACCAACGTTATTATAATAAATAGAGACTCAGCAATAACCTACATCTCTAAAAAAAACGCTGGCTAAACTGATAACTATATAACATACTGTGATTTATTATTAGGAATTGAAATATATGTTTTATATGCAGTATATGTTACACATAAGTATGCCGATATATACATAGGCACCACAAACTTATGCACCTGAAGTATTGGGTTAAATAAACAATGAACTACAAAAGGCTATAGAATAGCCCCATTTGCATATTAAGATTAAGAATTCAAACACAAAGAGGGTTTCAAGGGAAGAGGAGAGGGAGGTATGCTTTGCCTTTATGCCCTTCTATAAAATATGTTTGCTTTTTTAAGAATACCCATATTTTGTCTTATGGGGGGAAATGGTAATATATTTATTAAAAACAATGTTTGACAGTGGCTACCAAGTCCTTCAGATCTATATATTATTTCTATAAGCAAAATATACTAACTTATATTTAAATCTAAGCCATGTATATTAAATCTAACCCATGACCTCTTTACCCAAATACTGGAAACATGCATTATACTATCTTCCATGACAAATAGTAGGTGTTAAAGAAGGCTAGCTTGCTTTACTTTCTGTTGCCCTGCAATTGAGCCCCTTGAGCTGAACTGTACCACAAACACAGGGACCACCAATGTCATGGACTCAGAACAGAGAGCCAAGGGACCGGGGAAAAATGAAGTGACACCCACCGAGGTATCATCTCAAAGACTTGGACTGTGTACAAACAAAAGTGGACGTCCTTCCATCTCGGAACACATCTTCCTCTCCACCAGTGGAGCAGAGGTGAAGACACACCTGGGTCACCAGAACAGCACAGCAGACCCTCCAGAGAGGGCTCGTCCAGTTTATTGCTCACTTTTCCCAGATAGGGGATCGAAGGACACCAGTAGGAATAGAGATAGGGCTGATGTCAAGCCTTGCAGGTACCGATAGCAGTTATACTCTGGCCTCACCATGCATTGTTCCTGGCTGACCTCATTAAACTCACCACGCCAGACAGGAGGCAGACAAATGTAACCAGAGTTGATTTTTCCTCTCTATGACATTTCAGATTGCATCTTCTCACTGGGTTAGGCTTCCTCAGAAGGACTTGAGCTGATGGCTCTGTGGGTTGTAGCTAAAACGGAGAAGGATGAAAACTTCTAATCTTCTCTATTTCCCACATAAAGATTCACTTCCCCTATTTTCTCCCTACCACACCTTCCTTTGAAGGCCTGATGAATTGATTGACTGGCTTACCTCTAATTGTAATTGACAACTAGTTCTTTGTGTTTGTGGGTTACAATAATGGTTACAATAATTACATATATATATATATATATATATATATATATATATATATATATATATATATATATATATATATGTTTACAATATTTATATATATATATATATATATATATATATATATATATATATATATATATATATATATATATATATATATTTCCTAACCTGAGTTAATTAGCTCATCTATTACCTTTCATGTTTTTGCTTGCTTGTTTTGTAGTAACAACACTTAGACTATAGTCCCAGCAATTTTTAAATATACAATACGGTGCTATTAGCTGTGGTCCCTGTGCTGTGATCTGGGAACTTGAGCAAGGGAGATGGCATAGCAGATGAGCTGCTTGCCATACAAGCATAGGGACAGGAATCTGGACTCCCAGCACACATATAAAAGGGGAGCAGAGCAGGTATGGCAGCTATTTGTGAACCAACACTCGGTGGGCTTAGCCAGGGATCCTTGGGATAAACTGGGCGAAGATGTGAGTTCTGAGTTCAGGTGAAAAGACCCTGTTTTAATATAAACAGGTAGAGAGCAATTATGAAACACACCCAACATCAACTTTGGAGCAGCACACACATGAATCTCTCTCTCTCTCTCTCTCTCTCTCTCTCTCTCTCTCTCTCTCTCACACACACACACACACACACACACACACACACACACACACACACACCTTTAAATGTATTCATCCTGTGTGCCTAAAGTTTTAGGAATTCTGTATGCACTAACTGGCATAGCACACCCTTTTGCTACAGAGGACAGCATTGGGGAGGCTGTCGTCCACCTCAATACTAAGGCTTAAGGCAGCTGTGATGGTCATATGACTGTTTCTCAAACACTTGCATGAGGAAGAAATGGGCTACTGTTGCTCACTATCCAGATGCCCAGGCCTTCAACTTCAGAAAAGAAAGATTCATTAGCTTCCATGTTAAGAGAACCAAACTGACAGCTCTTGGCTACGGCTTCTTCTGAAACATTATCTTTTATCCATCGAGAGCTATGTCCCTGTCTCAGATGAATGGCTGGTTAGTGCAGGAATACAAAACACAAACACGTATCTTTCCTCAGTCAGGGAGCACCTGGAAGTGCCTTCTTCACCACAGCTTATCCTGAGGTAAGTTGAGGTCTTGGCTGAGTTTCCCCCCCTCTCCCTCTGTCCACTCACACTTCCTTTACTCCAACCTCACAGACTTATTGAAGCCTCACACAAGTCTGCCTCCAGCTCAGAATAAACTCCCTACAACCCATCAGCACCAAAGTTCTTAACCCAAAACATCACGGCCTGTGGGGAAAATCCATACCTATGGTCAACACATCACGGCCTGTGGGGGAAAATCCATACCTATGGTCAACACATCATGGCCTGTGGGGAAAATCCATACTTATGGTTTAGTTCAGGTAAACTCCAGCAGTGATCAGTTCTCTATTTGAAATCTTTGCATTTGATCTATGAGCATACCACACTGAACACACCCGACCTCATCTAAAATGCTTATTATGGTCATGATCTTAAAATCAATGGTTAGCTCAGTTTTATGACTCCGCAATGGTTTAAAAAATGTTGGCTAATGGATGACTTTGAATTCCAAGAAAACACTGGGAATTAGATACGGTCAATAATTCCATCACTCTCAAATCCATTCTTAGAAGTTAGTCCAATGTTTATGCTTGACATTTGTTTTCTAGAACCCATGCTGCATATAAATATAAATAAGAGCTGCAGTCTTTGCCAGAGCCGTCCCTACAGACCATCTGAACTGTATGCTGTCAGCTGATACCCATCCATTTCAGCCCCAAGCAAGCACTTCATTTAGAATGGTTTCCACCCACTTTTCTATATAATCTGGCCATCAAATCCCAACTGGCCATTTAAGAAAAGACCGAAACAAAAACAAGCAAACAAACGATTGCTAAGGTTTAGAAAGCCGACTTCCCCTGGTACTTAATAGGGGATGCTGCCCTTCCTTCGAGTGTCCTTCTTCCTTATCTCCCTTCAGCACGGCTACTCCTGTGTCAAATTCCTCTGGTTTGATGTCTACAATCTGGGACATGACAATAGCTTGCCATTACCTAAACTTCCTCTGACATTGTTTTACAGTGCCATTTTCTCTGAAGCATCTTCATTCGGAGATAAGCTAATTTCTTTCCTTCTTGGGCATAGCCTGTGACATTTGTCATAAGCCTGATTCTCTAGGGGCCCTTGCTTTCTCTTATCAAAATGACCAGGGACACTCACTCACAGAAATGAAAAAAGAAAAGGAAGGAAGGCTTATTAAAGTTGAAGGAAATATGGCATAATTGTAAAATGTAGAAACTTCTACAGTTATATGACAAAGGGTGGAGGGGCGGGGGCTAGGAACCCAATAACAGCATTTAATCAAAACTTCTAAGTTTCAGTGTCTCTCTCTCTCTACATAAAATGAGCACAATATTATGAACTTTCCAAAGATTAAGTTAAGTCATAGACATGCAGTCATGTGAGGTTGACATCTTCCAACACTTCAGTATATGACAATTATCTCATTACTTCATTACTATCAGACTCTGTGTGTGTGTGTGTGTGTGTGTGTGTGTGTGTGTGTGTGTGTGTAGAAACTCTATTTAACTAAAAGCGAATGGGATGTTGTGTGCTGTGCTGTGCTGTGCTGTGCTGTGCTGTGCTGTGCTGTGCTGTGCTATGTGTGCTGTGTGTGCTGTGCTGTGCTGTGCTGTGCTGTGCTATGTGTGCTGTGTGTGCTGTGCTGTGCTGTGCTGTGCTGTGTGTGCTGTGCTGTGTGTGCTGTGTGTGCTGTGCTGTGCTGTGCTGTGCTGTGCTGTGCTGTGCTGTACTGTGCTGTGTGTGCTGTGCTGTGCTGTCCTGTGCTGTGCTGTGCTGTGCTATACTGTGGGACCTGGGATTTCCTAAGGATGGAAGGGCTTCCTAAGGGAGTCACATTTCCATGGACATTTACTGTCCTCTGTTGGGTGATCAGAAAACTGGAGGCTCGAGGGATGGCATTATGAGTACAGCACTTGTCCTTTCAGAGGACCAGAATTCAGATCCTAGTACCTAATTACAACAGATTGTATAACTCCATCTCCAGGGAACCCAGAGCCCTCTTCAGCATGGGCAGATCCCCAAACACACACAAAAATAGATAAATAGAAACAAATCTTAAAACTACAGCACACAGATCCAGATCTCGCCAATTCAGAAGGAGGCCTGAGGTCATCCCTATCTGCACTATAACAAAATGAGCGAGTACGTCAAGTCAGTGCCCTGAGTTCATCACAACTGATGACTGCTGAAGGCTCAGCTACGTTTGCCACAAAGAAGCACGGAAACATAGCTTCTATTGCTCTCTCAATCAGCCCACGTGGTCTTCCCAGGGCTGCTCTAAGTCACTGTGTAGAGATGAGGCGAAGCCATTAGCTTTGTAGAAATCAATAATTATGGAGGAGCCCTATTAAGTGCAACTCGGGGCAAAGTTAAAGGAAACAAGAAGTGGTTAGGGGAAGGAGTGGTTATGGGTTAAAAAGAAAAACGGGGGCTGCGGAGATGGCTCAGCGGTCCTCAATCTTCCTAATGCTGTTCCTTTATGTTGTGGTGGCCCTCAACCATAAAGTTGTTTTTGTTGCAACTTCATAATTGTACTTGTGCTACTCTCATAAATCATAATGCAAGTATTTTTTGAAGATGAAGGTTTACCAGATGGGTTGTAACCTATGGGGTTGAGAACCACTGGCTTAGAGGTTTCTGTTCTCGCAGTGAACCTGGGTTCTGTATCCTGCATTTGCATGATCACATACACCATTTCCAGTTCCAGTTCCAGGGGAACAAGAGACACCTCTTCTGACTTCTGTGGGCACCAAGCACATGTGGGACACACGCATGCACCCAGGCAGGCATTTTTACACATTAAATAAGAATAAATACATTATTTAAAGTTTCTCGAACTACATAACATGCTGACAAAGTCTTGCAAGCCCAATCGGTAAAAGTACTTAAGCAACAGACTATAGTAGCAACGCAGTATCAAGCTTGCACTTTCGGTTGCTGCCCCCGAGGTTGGGGTAAGAGGGTGTTCATGGAATATGGCTGCCATGGCCTGCCAACAGCTGTGCCCAACATGAATGCACGTGTTCTGTCTCAGGGTTCCACCAGTCCTCATCTCTAGCTCACTGCTGCCACAGAGAGAAAGAAGTGTGGCCCACTAGCTAAGGGCATGGCTCCACCGACCCCTGACTTTAAGATCTAAGACATTTGGGGACAGTTGCTAAATTATTTTATGCCACAGTTGCTATCTCTAGGAAAACGGGACTAATAGTATTGCTATATCATATACTAAAAGAATTAAGTTACTTTGTGGCTGCATAGTACTTTAAAAGCCGGTAAAGTCGTTGGGCCTGGTGAATGGCACAGGCCTGTAATCCCAGCTTCTTAAGCCCAGAAACCTAGAATACCCAAGATACAATTTTCAAAACACAAGAAAATCAAGAAAGACCAAAGCGTGGATACTTCATCCCTCCCTAGAATAGGGATTAAAATATACATGGAAGGAGGTGCAGAGACAAAGTTTGGAGCTAAAATGAAAGGATGGACCATCCAGAGAGTGCCTCACCTGGGTGGTCCATCACATAATCAGCCACCAAATGCAGACACTACTGCATACACCAGCAGGATATTGCTGAAAGGACCCTGATATAGCTTTCTCCTGTGAGGCTTTGACAGTCCCTGACAAATACAGAAGTGGATGCTCACAATCATCTATAGGGCAGAACACAGGAGCTAGAGAGAGTACCCAAGAGCTATAGGGGTCTGCAACCCTATAGATGGAACAACAATATGAACTAATCAGAACCCCCCAGAGCTCATGTCTCTAGCTGCATATGTATTAGAAGATGGCCTAGTTGGCCATTATTGGGGAAGAAAGGCCCTTGGTCTAGCAATGTTTCTATGCCCCAGTACAGGGGAATGCCAGGGCCAAGTAGTGAGAGTGAGTGGGTAGGGGAGCAGGGTGGGGGGAGGGTATAGGGGACTTATGGGATAACACTTGAAATGTAAATGAAGAAATTATCTAATAATAAATTTTTTTTAAAAATTAAAAAAAAAAAAAGAAGCTAAGGCAGGAGGGATAGCAAGTCCAAGGAATGCCTGAGCTGACAGCGAGTTCTAGGCCAGCCTGAACACCTTACAGAAACCTTGTCTGAACACAGGGGCACAGGATGGGGTGAGGTGGAAAGGGTGTTAAAAGAGGGAATGAGATGTAGCTCAAAGGTAGAATCCCTGCCCAGCGGGTGAAATCTGTAACACCAATACACACTCATACATGTATGAATGCATGCCTACACATGCCCACGTATATATAACACACGGGTTTGTAATCACATGATGAATGTATTGTCAGAAAAGTTAGCTCTACTGGCTTGTTATCTATCACATGATAAATATATTAAGGCAGAAAAGTTTGCCTTAAAATCCAATTTGCTACGGAAGCAAAAGTCAGGAATTTGGGACTGTAGAAATGGCTCAACCATTACTAGCTGCTCCTCCAGAAGACCCAGGCTCAATTCCAAGCACCCACATGGCCACTCACAACTACCTGTAACTACAATTGCAGGGCTTCTGACACCTTCTTCTGGCATCCAAGGGTGCCACGCATGCTTGTAACACACAGACATACCTGCAGGCAAAACGCCCAGACACATAAATTAAAACAAAAGAAAAATAGAAGAAAAATCTAGTCCTGGGAATTGTCTCCCAAGGAGGCAAATAATTTGAACATTTTCAAAATCCTCCGAGATCCGAAATAAGAACACACTTGTGGGCCACACGTGTCTGTAGTGTCCAGCATGACACTTTCAAGGCTATACATAAAGCTAAGCCAAGGCCGACAGAGGTTCGGACTCTGGCTCCTGGGAGAAAACAGAGGCCAGGGACCAGGAACGGGAGCTCAGGATTCAAAGTCCCATGCCAGATTAGGGACAGTGAACGACAGATGGCCGTCCTGACCAATGTAACAAAAGAAAGTCCCGCCAGCCATTTAAATGAATCCTTTAATATACGTGACGCACAGAGACAGTATCTACATCTTTGTCCCTGAGGACTTCCTGTAAGATCTTTGCCACCATCCATCCTAGAGGGGACAGGGGTTGACACAGATCAAGTCCAGCTGCCCAAGGAGAGTTCATTCCCTTCTCTTTTTAAAGGCCAGTCCTTGCTCAATGAGTCTGTAATCCAAGGCAGCTGGCGGCGTCACTGAGAACTCCAGATGACGGTTCAGCAGTCACCGCATCTGCTTGTCTAAGTGGGGCATTAAGTAAACAAATGAGAGAAAGAAAATAAGAAAACATGGATGCTTTTGAGAAATAATCTTGAAAATGCAACAAAATAGTATTTTTTTAAAAAAGGTACACCATTCAATAGATTTAGACTCTCCCTCGAATTGACTGGGGCCCGTTGTCTTCTCTGATGTTATATGAAGCCAACCAGGCAGAATGATAGTGAGATATAAGTCCTTTTCTCTTCTGCTGACAAATATGCAGCCCATCTGCCTCCGATCAATAACAAAGCACGTGGAGACGGAGCCATGAGATATTTTTAAACACTCCTCCTAATTAATTCATTCTAAGGACTTGGCGCTCAGAAAGCTGCAGGGTGAAGGGCGGGCAGAGGGAGGGGAGAGCAATCCCACAACCCTGGTAAATAAAGAGATTTGCTGTAATCTGGATTCCAAACCCTTTCTGTGAAGCATGCCTCCTGCCCTCGCCCCACCCACCCCCACCCCCTTCAACAAGCTGTTAAGGCCAGGGAAGGGACAACTGTAAGCAGACAGGCACTCCCGGACATTTGTCAGGCATATTGTTCAGACCTTGAAGACAAGTTCTTGAAATGCAAACCTAAAAAAACGATTTTCTCATCTTGAGAGAACTGTGCCCCTGCCTACTAAGGCTAGAAGATTTTTAAGTGATCTATGTTTCATTAGATTAAAATAACGATAGCAGTTGATTGAAATGGCGATTTGGTTCATTCCAAGAGGCGAGGCAATCCAGTGAGAGAAACAATTTACTCTAGAAACAAAATTAGTTTGCCTTTAAAGGGAGGAAACTCAGCTGTTTTTACACTAATAGAGCCATGGGGGGAGGGGGAGGCTGGGCAGGGGGATGCATAAGGAATTGTCAAAAAATTGGCCTGTGCTGAGCCTCGAACCGGGAGGAAGCCAAGCATATCTGAAACTGGAGGCTCTATGGTACACTGACCCAGAGCACTGCTGGGGGACTGCTTGCTTGTGTGGCCAGGGTCCCATCTCTGAAGGACCCTGCCAGGAATGACATATCATTAAGTGCAGAAGCCAAAGGAGAGGGCACCTCATCCTCCAGTGGGAGGGTAAACAAGGTGCTCAGACCCACCGTTTGGTTTGTAATGAGCTGCCATTTCTACTTCGCAAGTCTCATTTGGATTTAGAAAATTATTTCTGGAGAATTAAGCTTTCAACTGCCCACAAGAGATTGCCTTGGTAAACACGGACTGGCTTTATCATATAGCTCCGCTCATGTCCATTTTACCCAAGGAAGACAATTTATTCTTGAGAATGGGAAATGAACTCCAGTGGAGCCTGAGGCATGTAATATGCAGGCCCTTCTAGACCCCCATCTCCCCTGCCCTCCACTCACCCTGTAATAAGCCTACCCTGCGAGCTCATCCTCCTCTTCCCTTCAATTTCATTCTGGGGGAGGGGGGAAGACAAGTGCTGTGCTTATTTTCATGCACTGGGAATCATAAATTCAGGGGTCTCCCTTGGAAGGGTATTTTTGCTGTCAGCAGTTTTCAGTTTCACTTGCTCTCTAAGTCAGACTGAAACCCAAGCCTTCCTGATTGGCGCAGCCCTGACCCCTTGGCTCCTGGGAGCTGATCAGAAGACAGATTGCCAGGAGTCTCTGATGAATGTGGAGACCGGGCTATCCCTAGCCCCTAGAAACATATTTCTAAAATGGTTGTCTCTTCAGCATCTGGCCACTCTACTGTGACCCAGTCAATAACAGACACTACCCTGCCTGTCACCAGCGACTTATAATCTCTTTCCAATTTGGGTCAGGAACCTAAAAGCCACCATCTCAATGATTCCAGTCTCAGCAGCAACAGCAGCAGCAACAACAACAAACAAAAGACATTCAGCTGTCAAACTGAACCTTGCTTTTATAGGAAAACACTTCTCAGAACCTGGAAACTATGAGAGCCATTGCTGAGTTTTACAAAAGCCATGCTGATATTCCCCGTGAAACACAATCAGAAACTTCAAATAAGCGGACAGTAGTGGATATGCTCTGTAAGATGGCCAAGATCAAACACAGAAGCTATGAAAGTATTCTAAAAGGCCACTTGCTGGATATATATATATATATATATATATATATATATATATATATATATATATATATTTCCAAAAAAGCCAACAATAGGCACCAGCCAGGGCTCACACGCTCATTACCGACAACTGACATTTCCAGATGATACCCCAAAGCTATGCCAAATCCCAGAATCGTCCTGGAAAGATGACATTTTGTTGTACACAGTTTTGAGCTTTCAAGTCTATTTCACTGGCTCGCTTACTTCATGCAGCTATTGAAAGAAGTGAATGTAAAAAGATACAAACGAGCTTTGAAAAGAGTGCTAAAAAATGTATCTGTTGCCTCTAATAATTCTACAAAAAAGGAGTAATTAGCATATGCTGTTGGTGGCATCGTGAACCCCAGATGAACACTCCCCAGATCGATTGGTTTAATCTACCACCCCATTACCCCAGCATCCTGGAGCTGAGCTGAGCTGAACATGTATAAACCAAAAGCATGTAATTACATTGCTATTTCGGTATCCTTATAAGCAATGTATATTTCAGGGGAAAAAAAACCAGCTTTAATATTGTTTGAAGACAAAGGCTAACAAAAGAGACCATCCTGGGGATGCTTCCTGGGTTTCTGTTACAAGGTGCATTACCCAAAGATATCAGAAGAGGCCAACAGATCTCACCAACTCAGGAGAACAATTTAGTACTAAAAGTCTCCACTGAGACAGCCTTCAGAAAGCCCTCTCCAAGGCTATTTCTGCCTCTTTATCTCCACCAGAGAGCCCAGCAGGTCCATTCTACTCAACAGAGACGCTGCAAAGGCTTCTGGGAGAAAAGAAGGGTTTTGAGAATGTTTCCAGCTGACTGATTACTGCCCCTAAATAATATATTTTTCTACATTTGTTTCCCAGTTTCTTAGATTTTTTTTTTTTACCAATTCTTTCATCTCTTAAATACAAGTTCCTCTGACAATCATTTCCTAACTTTGCACAATGCACAAAGATGGCACTAGCTGGACTAGAAATGGTTTCAGTCCTGAAAATCGCACCTGCTTTATTTTGAATGTCAAACCATTTGGCAGCTCTCACTTAGGATGAGGGCAAAAAGCTGTGGACTGAGTTTGGGGTGGGATTGTTGTCCTCTCTTTTCCCCTCTGGCCATCAGAATAGACAATAAGTTGGTTGCAGCATTTGGAAGACAATATTTTTCAAAGATGTTTTCCAACTGAGACTCTGAAGGCAGAAATAATTCAGGAAGGGTCCTGTAGATAGCCTGAAATACCTTTATACCCGTTCTAAGATGAAAGCCTTTAAAACCAAACAGAAGTGTGCTGATGTTAAGTCATGTGGGTTCCTAAATTCTAGAGATATGTTTGAGCACATGATACTGTTTTCCTTGCACACAAGCACCAAAGTGGAGCACCTTTTCAGAGAAGTAACTACTCCCAAGGTAAATAGGCAATGCGAAGAAATTTTATGTCAGACAAGATGCTAAGCATCTTTGGAAAGATTGGGAGGATGAGAGAGATAGATGGATGGCTTCTTTCTCTTGGATGAAGATGGGCAGATTTAGAAGTCTTTTCTTTGTCTGAGGTTGGAATCTCAAAGTCTGGCTTTAAACACCATCTCTCCACTCCTGCTTAGAGATTATCACTCACCACCCCACCGAAAGTTGGCTAAATTTGATTTCTATTAAACATGCTCCAGAAAATACCAGAACCAAGGACTTAAGTATATAGTCCCGAGAAGCTCCTGATACTTGCTTTTGAGGTCACGTGTAGGTTCACTGATCTCTCAAAAGCAGCTAGTGCCATTTGTGAAATAGCCCAAAAGTTGAGGTCCCCAGTTATTCTTTTAATTCCGTTCTAAGCTCCAGAAAGCCTGAGAAATGTTTGTTTGAGGGGAGACAGGACCAGGATACCTTGGAATTAATATTCAGGAGTCTTGGGCATGCCCCATACTCCCCTTGCTAAATACAGTTGTCCTTCTACCAGAGAAGTGATCATCATGCCAATTGCAGCCTCAAGAGGCAAGGGGCGCCTCCAAGGCCACAGACAAAATTAAAAAGTCAGTGTTAGTCTAGATAGTTTGGAAACTCTTGTCTTGCTCCAAGCTACAGGTTTCCTCCCCTCTTCTCGGGAAGCACCCAAATCTCTTCCACCCTTCCTTACAGCTAGCCAGGGAAATTCTGATATCCAAAGGCAAAGATCTCTTGGGCTGGGGGCTTGCCATCACCCCAAAAGCTAGCATTCAAAGCTGTGCGCTTCTCTTCGCCCAGCCCCGGCTCTGGTCCTGGCTCATTCATTCCAACTGGTCCCCACCTTGCAGCCCAGGCAGTGTTTCCCCGCAGGCTCCGTGGACAATCCTTTATTGTCTTTAAATCTCTGAAGTAACCTCCACGGTTTCTTTTCACACTTTTTTTTCACACCCTGATTGTAATTCACCCCTTTCATTAGATCCTCCCGGTCCTCAAAAGACAGCTAGTCTATACCAAAGAAATCAGACCCCTTTCCCACCACCTCCAGCCTGGCGGGTGCTCTGCTAGGGTTTCAGGGATCCGGGGTCACAGTTCTCTGTCCCCATCTGGGATAGGACATCACCACCCCGCGCGCGGCTCCCTCTTCCCCACGGGTACCCAGAAAAGCTCTCACCCCTCTGTTGATGCCATGGCGTGGGGAACGCCCCCTCCTCCCGGGCACGGTCTGGAGACGGTGGCGGCGAGCTGGGTGAGCCCGGAGTGCGGCGGAGAGCGGTATTTAACGGGCAGCCTCTCTCCGCCCTCGCACCCCCCTCCTGGGTAAGCCCTTTAGCGCCTCGGCGCGCGCGGGAGGCTGCTGCGGGCGCTAATCCACGTCCCGGCTTTCTACCGCGCGCGGTCCCGTGAGCGGCTCGCGGCCAGTGCTCCGAGGGGCGCTGCGGGATCCTACACCGGCTGCTGCGAGGTCGCGCTGGCCGCGGGGCTGCAGGAACACACTCCCCGCGTCACAGCCGCCACCTGTGTGTGTGCGTGTCTGTGTGCTTCGCCGCGGGGCAGACCGGAACCACGAGTGGCCGGCACCGAGCGGGATGGGGAAGACCCGGAGTGAGAATGCGGGGGAGTGAGTGCGTGCGTGCGCGTGTGCTGGTGTGTGCGCGCCGGGGGAGGTGGTGGAGGCCGCTGCGCCCTGGCTCGGCGCCGGCCGAAGAGGGATTGCAAGGTTTAGCCCAGCCGGAGCTGGGGATTTGCAGGCGATCCCTCTCTATTTTTGTCCAGAGCTGACATCACCCGCGCCGCAGCCTGGGGCGACTTCTTTAACCGTCGCCCCTGCCCCCCATCTTTAGACGCTGTCCCTCTTCTGTTGTCCCTCCCCCACCAGCCTCCAGTCATAAATTAGGAAAATAAATAAATAAATAAATAAATAAGGCACCGCCGGTAGTCCGGGAACGCTTTGGAAAGCCAGTGGCAGGATCCCAGGGTCTAAGGAGTCTCTATTGTTTCCTTTCGAGTCTGAGTGGCCCTGGGTCACCCCGTGCTGGGCCAAGCGCTGAGACCCGGGATGCCCCTCCGTCCCCAATCCTTGGAGAAGCCTTGGCGCTCTCCATCACTCCCTGGACATCTGCTCGGGCTCACATCACACAGGCCGGCACACCCACCCACATCCTACCACTTCTGAGATGGGGAGTCCCACTGAATCTGAGCTGCAGAAACACTCAGGTGGCCGGAAGGAATCGCGACCCAGCTGCGAGTCTTTCTTTGCCCGGGCCCGAATAAATCCCCGGACATTCAATCATTCGTCTAGATTAATATTAATGTGGTTGCCCAAGGCGAACAGGGTGTGAGGGAGGCCATAATTTCTCTCTCTCTCTCTCTCTCTCTCTCTCTCTCTCTCTCTCTCTCTCTCTCTCTCTCACACACACACACACACACACACACACACACACACACCAGGGCCAAGGGCTGGAGACTCATCTCCTCTACCCACCCAGGGCTTAGTTCTCCGCAGGCCTACGAGCGTGGGGGGAGGCGTGCAAAGACAGATGGGCTTCTGCAAGGGAGAGTCCAAGCCTCCTGCCCAGCTTTGCATAATAATGACAGGTTCTGCTCAGCTTTTATTATCTGGAAGACTGGGACACAGCAGACACCTACAGGTCCTCCACCTGCTGACCCCGTGGCCACCTAAAAGGCAAAACCTATTCCTCTGCC